>PVKE010003152.1:0-74895 GCA_004027555.1 Craseonycteris thonglongyai | reverse complement strand
TGGGGGTGTGGGTGGGGTGGGGGTGTGGGGGTGGGGTTCTTGATTTAAAATTTGGTCTATCTCCCGCCGTTCCCTACCTAGCTCGTCGTGCATTCTTTCCAAAAATCGGGACTTTTTTTAAACGCCACGGAACAAATTGTTAAAAATTGGGACTGTCCCGCCAAAAGCGGGACGTCTGGTCACCTTGATCTTGGTATTATAAATATTGGGTTATTAATTGTTTACCACTTATAATAACCTGTTAAATGTATTCCTATGAACTTTCCAGGGCAACATATTCTAGGTTATTGTTTATGTATTCTAGTATAGACAAGTTATATTTGCCTTGGGAAAAATTATAAATGATTATTAAAGTTATATTTATATTTTAAAAGATCTCATTGAAGTTCAGTTTGTGTTAACTATATATTAAATATTTTAGTCATTGTTGTTATTGTAACATTTGCTTTTTGACCACACATTTTGAAGCCTAAGAAAAGTATTATATTGGTAGTCCATTAGTTAATGTTTGGTTAGAAACTGTATATTAACATAAAGGTGCGTGTGTCTGTGTGAAGGTGAGACTTCCTTCTATATTGTATTGACTCTTAAAATGTATTCAGTAAGTGAAACCAATGATTAGTGTAGCACCAACACTTTCCTTCACGGAAGCATTTGATTCAGTGAATAAAAGATCTTATAATTTGTTTTGCATGGTACAATGGTTCTACTAAAATGTACTTGTGTAATAGGTACTAGGTGATTTAAAAACAAAAACTGGAAAATCACACACACACACACACAAATCCCATAGCTTGGTTATACAAAATATGCATTGCTAATAGTAGAAGCCATAAACTGCCGTTGTACTGTTGTAATACTTAAGAATGCTCATCTGGTGCTATCTGTAAACTATTTGACATTAGTGTCTAGATCCTTCTTCCTATTTCTTCTTGAATGTATAAATGTGTGCCTTTTATGTTACTCCTGGTGTTGAATGGTAAAATCAGTGTGGTATTTTTGTATTATAATCTGCACTTTACACTTTCTTGGAAAATTCCAGACTCCCAGTTTAAATAGTATTTTAAAACTATTTATAATGTTTACAATAAATATTTGAAATATTTTAATTCAACATCTAAGAATAAGAAAAATTTTTAAATATTTTGTATGGTTTCTTAATTGATATTTAATGTTGGTCTCTTCTCAGTTTATATCTTTTAGAATGACTAAAAATGAGAATAGATTGTAGTTTGTCTTTTAATGTGGGAGTAAACTTTTAAGAAATCATGGGTATAATTGGATTGTCTTACCAATTGTTCTAACATATCAACCTTTATTTTTATTGTTTTAGTCACAATAATGTGAGTTAGATAGGATTCTTAGCCAACTTATTACGATTTTCTCCTTACTGTATTGTGTACTTTTTTATTTAAGTAGATTGATTCAGGTCATCAGAAAATTTCCAGGGTTAAATGAAAACTATGTAGAGATTTTAATAACTTGCTTTTTACATAGACTAAATATTAAAAGTGACTAAATAGTAAAAGTGTAAAAAATTTTTATTGAAAAATCTTGAGTTATGCTATTAGACCTTTTTACTAGAGATATCTTTATCTCCTATCCCAAATTGTATTCTAATTCTCTAGCTTTATGACAACTGTTGCCTCAAAAATCTGGCTTTACAAAAGCTAACAAAACCTGTTGCTATTAACAACTGTAGCATATGAATTTGTAATAAGATGGATGCAAGGTATATTATGGGAAATAATTATAAAACCATGTTTCAACAATAGTCATGTATAAGTGTTTGACAGTCTAAATAGAACCGTACCAAGCTTCTGTATAAAGCTAATGTTTAATAGGAAGCATTTATGATAAGTGATTCACCTTGAAAATAAGATTTTCCTTTATACAAATTCTTTGAGAAATAATTTGTGTGTGTATATATATAATTTCTCATGGCAAGAAATACAGTATTCAGTCTGCTGTGGTATTAATATTTATAATCTTCTCTGCAAGCATATTTGTATATACATGTCTGTTATTCTAATTTAACAGATGTCTTTGGTATTTATTCCCCATTTTTCATATTAGCATTCTTGCTCATATGACTTCCGTAAACAAAAAGTTTTGACTAAATGTAAAATTAATTATCGTCATTTTCTAGGCTTTATCATTTCATAAACTTAGTAAGCAGTGGATTAGGTGCATTAGTTTTAGTTAAGCATTAAAAGTTTGAGTAAAGAATTTCTTTTTCACATGCTATTTAAATTAGACTGCCTTTTAATTAAAAAATAATATTAAAATAGGCTTCCCCCTGACTATCAGTTTTGTCTTGTTAATAACTTGCATCCATCAGAAATATTTAGTATTTGTTTTTGGTCTTTCCTTTTGGTCTTGATCAAGGGAAATGTTTATTTAAAGAATGCCTTGTTCACTATACCTCACTTAGAATGACTTATTTCTCATGTGTTAATAAATGTGTTTCTTGACATTGCTTTAAAACACTTGCATCTTCGCTTTTTTCTAACTCTGAACTTCCCTCTGTGGCTGCGTCTGAGGTGCTTTTTTCAGGTATAGTTCTTTTTTCCTTCACTCTATACTTTTCCAGCATTTATGTTTAGTTCATCTTTTCTTCCAAAAAAATACTCATCTGAACAAAGTTTAATATAATGAATTATAAAATAGTAATAGTCATAAAAATGAATGTTGTTCATTAATACTTTCAGTGTATGAATTTTAAATGTGCTCTTTTACTTTCATGCAGGTGATGAAACTTACCAGGATATTTTTCGCGATTTTTCCCAAATGGCATCCAATAATCCAGAGAAACTGAATCGTTTCCAGCAAGATTCACAGAAATTCTGAGATTTTTTTTAGAAGGGGAAAATATTAAAGTTGGTGACATCCTAATGTGTAGATCTGAAAACTCATACATTTTTCTGATTTAATTCTGCTTACTTAATTTTAGTAGCTCTTGAGTGATTTGGACAAAAGGTACTCATTCATTGATATTTTTATAAAGTAAAACATAGGGTGTTAGTAGTTGGAAGAAGAACCTGCTACTTTAGGACCTCTTTTATAAAAAACAAAAACAGAAAAAAGTCTGTTTAAAGAGTTATTTTTACAGAAAAATGTTGACTTTAGACCAAAGCCATCTTTAGAGTACCGTATGCTAAAAATTTAAACAAAATTTTCTTTTTTGCCATGGGTGTTAGCATTGAATTTTTTTCTATGCAACTTGCCCAGGATCATTCACTCAAGCATGTCTGCATCAAGTGGGAGCCAGCTGTCCTGCCTGCTTCCAGACTGTCTTTTCTTTAGCTTCCCCTGAGTTTTAGTGGTTCATAAATTGTTTTTTTGTTTTGTTATCATTTGATAGCCTAAACTATCATACACACAATATGTAATTCAATTAGAAAATGTTTCCTCCATTTGCTCATAAATGCAATTATAGTTTTTAGATGTTTGGTTATTGTCCAGTACTTTTAACATCTTTAACATACATATAAATGGTTGTACAGGTAGACATAACTCAGTCCTTCAGGTTTATTCTATTATATGAAGCAAAAAGAAGCCCTTAACCATTTTCTTTTAAATCCCCAAGAGAATCTCAGCTATAGAAGTTGTTTTTCTTTATTGTTGGGTTGATTTTGTAAAACCTTGACAAATTTATTGATGTAATAAAACTGTTTCAAAGGTTACTTCAATGTCGTGAAATTACACTTTCATCAGATTTCAAAAGAAAAACTGATTTTAAAAATGTAGAGCATTTTAATATTTGAAATTTGTCCTTTTCAAGATACATTTGTGCTCTTCTAGTGAAAGAAAAATCTCTGTAAAAGGAGAAAAAAACCTCATGTTTTACTTAGTTTTTACTATAATATGTAGCAATAAATTGCTTTTTAATTTTTCCAGCATCTATCCTGTGTACTGTACACAGTGTGCATTCTTTTAAATTATAGCATCCATATAGCTTTAGTATTTGGCTAATATGAAACACAGACTCTTGAATTCCAAAATATAATATTATGGATATACTAATTTACCATTTATATGCTACAAACTAGTCTGACTTCATTTTTGGGTAGATAATACATTTTCTAACATTCCCCCATTCCCAGTAACTAAGTTTTATAAGCTAATTGACCATCAAAATGGAATCTGTTTAAATGGGAATTAATACTGAAATAAATTCACATCACAGAAAAGGTTTCATATTTGGCCAAATTGCATGCATGTAATGCTTATTTACTAATAATCACTGCCTGCTAGCTAAGGATAAAAACTATATTTATGAATTACTTCTAAGGAAATGCTAACTTCTAAAAACCTTGTTCTATAATTAAGATAACAGGAACCTTAAATCTTTCCTGTTTCACTTACAGATCATTTGGTTTGGCAAAAATCTGATTTGTAACATTTTTACTAGAGTGTACTTTGAAATTAATTTTTCAAAAAGCTAAAGGATAAGGAAATATGTTGAAAACAAACAAAACAGAAAGAAAGAGAAAAGAGAGCTTTTTTTTTTTTTTTTTTTTTTGGTACTGCTTATTCCTGTTTGAATCCCAGGGCTTCACTGCTAACACTCCTAACCTTTATCTGAGGAAGCCTAGGCAGTTGTGCTTTTGGATCCAGCCATTGGTGCTTCAGAAAACCTCTGGGATCTCTGGTTGTGAAGGCAACCCTTTATGATGACCCTCAACTCCTGTGGCTTGAATCATGAGTCGCTAATGAGGATTAAGTAGTGTCTCATTTAGTGGTTAGAGATACATTTGAAGTACACTAAAGATCATCATGGTTCTGAACATCTTCAGAGAAAGGGAAATCTTGAACAGTACAGGGAGCCTGGCACTACAAAAATACATTTCTGTGGCTTGATTTCTTGAGCATGCCAAGACTCAATTTGGATTAAATTAGGCAGAAATGATGCAGTAAACTTCAAGATTATATTACAAGTAATTACAAAGTAGGTTGGCTCTTAACCAAGGTAAATTTAGCTATGTCAGCTAATAGCTTTTCTACAGTATGTAACAAATCTGAATTTTATTATGCTGTGAATTATTCGTGCATTATGAGAAATTATAATGTAAGCAATGTTAATCATACTCTTGGGCTTTGTAAGTCAATGCGATTGCTGATTGCCTTTTTTTGTCTTTCCCTAACTGATCTGCTGATAGTAGTTTCTAATTCCTTATCATTCTGTTAGCTCATTATCATTAGCTCATTAACAAAAAAGTTAGATTAACATCAAAATAAGAATATTATTTGCTCTATGTGTTTTATTATATGTAGTTTCATGTTAGAACTAGACAAAAAATAACAGTAGTTATTTACAATTTTCATTGTAACACTTAATATGTTTAACGTTTTTAAGGTTTTATAAATTACCTTTGGTACAGTCTTAAAAATTCAGGAATTTCCAGGGATTCACTACATTACAGTGTTTGCCTAATTTATACTGGTGTCCACTATAGGTTTTAATGAACTTTGGTGTTTACTTTTCAAAACATGGATTTAATTTGCATTATGTACTTTGGCTCTTCATGAGTGCATTTTGAAAAAATAATTTATACCTTCACAGTTTGGACAGCTTAAGTTTGTGATGCGTTAAGGGGTATTTAAAAAATATAATGTTGCAGCTGTAAAATATGGTCACAATAAATTAAATGATATTTAAGACTAAATTTACTACCCATTTTAAATAGTAAGACATTCCCATATCACATTTAGATTGTCAAACTAACTTTTCTGTTTGATAGCACTTTTAACCATGGACATGAGCTGGAAAAATGAAGTTTTTATAGGTTTGTCCAGAATAACTTTAGAACTGCATGATATAGTGAAAAGAACACTGACTAGTGGTTACTACTCTCTTTGGATTCAGAGCTCCTTACTAATTAAAGGAGTGGGGTGAAACAGCAAAAATGTGATAAACCTTTGTATACCGTTTTGCTCGCAGCCTACTTTAACATTACTTTGTCCCACCTGATTTTACAGTGGGACTTCTGAGATCTTATTCTAATAAGAGTGCCACCATTTTCTCTTTTGTCTTGGCTGCTCCTCTGGTTTTACCTTGGGAGGGTCACTGGTTTGCTGGTTGGTGGCATAGATGACACCAGAACCCCTGTCTGATGACTACTCAAAGGAACTTGTATCATGAAATGATTTGAAAGTATTGTAAAGTAGCAACAGCTGATAATGACTGCCTGTTTTCCTTGTGTTTTGCTAGCAAAGGCTCCAAACATTCTGGGGAACCTGAATATAAAATTGCCTTGAAGGAATAGATTAGGATTTTAGACATTAAATTGTAAGAAAATGTACATTTTTGTAGCAAGTATTAATGAAAGCAAAACATTAAGGTAATGTTAAAGGTAATTAAAGGTAATTACAATTTACCTTTATACAGGCATACCTCATTTTATTGTGATTCACTTTATTGCACCTCACAGATATTGTGTTTTTACTAACTGAAGGCAAGACCTTCCACCAGCAAAAAGATTATGACTAGGTAGCTTTATTGTGATATTTGCTTTATTTCGGAGGCCTGGAAATGAACCCATAGTATCTCCAAAACATGCCTGTACTTACTGACTTCTTGATGCTTCCAAATGAAAGATAACTAAAAGGGGCTTGATTCATTTTGGTTGAATCCTGACATCTACAAATATGGTTTTGTGGGCATCCTTTTCTGTTTACATATATTATCAGCTTAAAATGAGTAATGTGGAGAGGACAGCAAGATTTGATTAAATCATCTTTTCTCTGTATTGGTTTTTTTATTTTATATTCGAGATATTTTTATTTTTCTCAACACACCTCCCCACATTTTGGGTGTTAATTTTAAACAGGGAAAGCTTGCTACATTATAAAGATTGTTGACATCTTTTATTTTATACAAAGGCTAAAGGTTAACTTTTAGAAACAATGAGCTACTTTTCTATATGTGTTTACTTGTGCTTTGTGGTATTTTTGGATCATTCCAGTCATAAAGACTTATTTCTTTCTACCTGTGAAAAGGTGTATTTTAAAGAATGTATAACCATCACTTCATTTACTTTTTATTAGTATGTAGAGGATTTATATCTAATTCATGAATGTAGTTTTACTGTAGTTTGTCATTGTAAATGGAACAAAGTACATTATCTTTATAGTTATTCTAAAATGTACATTATGTAAGAATTGTAAATATTATACTTGATTAAATACTTTGTATCCTGAAAAACTGTAAGTCAATAAAAATTTTTACCTCTGGCATAGTTCTTTTATGTTCACATCTCTTCTTTATTGTAAAGTACAACTGCAGGCATACCCGTTAACTGTCATGTTTAAGGTCCTATATTCCTTTTCAACCCTGTCAAATTGATCCATATTCCTATTTGCTGATTGTGTCAATAAATCTATCTTGATCTTTTAAATATTTTCTTCTGCTTGGTCATAGAGTTATATGGCTCCCAATGCATTAGCTAAAAATCACAAAGGTTTTCGGGGGCCCTAGTTCTTTTTTTCCCATTATGTTTGATAAAAATGTTAAATTTTCTAATCTAGGCAATGAATTTACCCTCAATCCTTTTAGTAAACAGACAAAAACATGTTTTTATTGAGTTTGTTTCAAACTGAGTTTGAAGGAATAGACTTGGAAGTGAATTGTCTGCGTTTGCCTTTCCTTTAAAAATTAATCAAAAGACACATAAAATTTTTCTATATAACTTGCTTTATTCTACCACTTCATTTCATTTTCAGAGTATTCTTGGAGAACCCACATCAATAGTCAGTAAATGTTTTAAATGAAAACAAAGCCACTTTTTCTTTATTGCAAAACAGTGCTTTTTCACTGTAGAAAAATGTTTAAATAATGTTAAGTAAAAAAGAAGATAATCCCTAATTCCATCATCTGCTTGTGCTGTCCTATGTGGTGTCCACTAGCCACATTTGGCTATTGAAATTAAAATTACACAAACTTGAGAGTTCAGTTTATTTGTTGTGCTGCCGTGATTTAAGGGCTCACTAGCCATGTGCCGGTTGACTACTGTTTTGAACATACCCATCACTGTAGGAAGTTCTATTGGATAGTACTGAGGAGGAAACACTACTTCCTTGGTATAGATTAGACCTTGCACCTTATAGACTTTGGGTGTGTGTTTATAATGGGATCATACTGTTTGTTAGTCACTTCTGTCAATAAATGGGTGACAGATTTCTTAAGTCCTTAAGTGTTCTACATCACTTTTGGAAGAATTTAAAAATTTTATGGAAAATTTCAAACATACAAAGAATTAGCTATTAGCTTATGGCTAATATAGTTTTTCTACACTCCCACACATTTTTATTTTCCCTGGATTTTTTTTTTTTTAAACCAAATCCCAGACATTTCACCAACAAATCATTTAGTATGACTGTCTAAAAGAAGGACTCTTAAAAAAAAAAAAAAGCCAAATTATAATATCACACTTCCTTAAATTAAAAAAAAACACACTAGTTAATATTCAAATTTTCCTGATTGTCCCAAATATGTTTTTAAAATATTCTTCAAATCAGAATTCATATTTCACTCAATGCGGTTGGCTAATCTGTCTCTAGAGTGTCTAAATCTATAGGTTCTACTTCCATTTATTTTAAAATTTACCCACGCAGTTTGTTGAATATATTTTATTGAAAGCATCATTTTAGTTTAACCCCTTTATTGATAAACTTTTGACTCTAAATTGTTGCCATCATAAACTTAAACTCTGCTTTATCTTTATGGCTAGATAATTGAGTACATTCTTACTTCCTTAGGATAAATTCCTAGTAATGAAAATGCTGGTTCACAATGGGTGGGCATATGTATATATTTATTTATTTACTTTTGACAGAGACAGAAGGAGGTCCCAGAGCAGTCTCCATAGTTGTATGTCATCAGTTTTCCACATGGTTTCGTTCCACGCGGGTGGGCTGGGCCATGCAGGGCAAGAACTGGGTTGGGGGCCTCCCACATGGGAGACACACTCCCTAGAGCCAGGGGCCAAATGCGGGAGCGAGAACCGGACTGAGGGCCTCCCGCAGGAGAAACACACCCCAGTTCAGCATATGGGTCTACATGGGCTGGGATTCGATGCTTGCAAAGCTAGCGCTTGACCCACTGAAATGCTCCGGCTTCCCTTGAGTGGGTATATTTTTTGCATCATATTTAATAAGTCAGTTACTGTGTTAGGTACTGGGGATACGGTGGTAAAAAGACACTCCTCCTTTTCTCTTGGGGGGTCTTGCCTTCTTCTTTGGAGAAAGAGTGAGACTGGATAATTTATGGGTGGCTCTTATGGGGTTGTTGAGGATGGTGCTCAACCAGACCGTGGATGGATTGGTGTTTAGAAACCACTCATCAAGACCGTGACATCTAAGCCAGGGTCTGAAGCGGGAGTAGAGGCTGGCTGGGTGAAGGTCTAGGGTAGTGCTTTTCAAACTTGGGTCTGTGAAACAGCACAGGCTCACTGACGATAAATAGGGTGTGAGCTTTTATGTTTTTACCAAGCTCCTCCGTGCTTCTAGTGTCAACCAAAATGGAAAACCACTGAGTCAGGAAGACGCTCATTTGGATAGGGGAGAGAGCTGAAAGTTCTCTTAGAAGTCAGGAAGATTTTAGTTTTGCCAAAGCGCCCTCTAGTTTGTTTAGTTAGTATTGCCAAACAAACCATCTGCTGTGAATGAACGTGTCTGTTTCTCAATATCCTTGACCAGATTGGGTAGTAGTGCACACACACACACACACACACACACCCCTGATGATCTATTCTAGTACACACACACACACACACCTGATGATCTAGTCAACATTACAGATGTAGAGATTATACAACAGGAAAAGCCAATTACCTTAAATCTACAGAAGCCAGAGAACTTGGCCAAAGTTACAGTTAGAACTCAAGGGTTATTTTAGTGCTTACCAAATTCTTTGTCTATTTAGCCATGTTATTTATTACACACCCAGATCTATGTATTGTAATCTTAAGAAAATGGCGCATATCACCGTCTGAAACACTATACTTTTACTTGTCTATTTTCCCCTGCTGGAATGTAAACTCCACGAGGGCAGGGATTCACTGCTGAATCCTCAGGTGCTGCTATGATTGGCATGCAGTAGTCAATATGTATTAAGTAAATAACTGGCTACTTTAGCTTCCAGTCAACAGTAAACAAGGGCTGTCCAGAAAAAGTCCATCCATAAATGCCTCTATTTTTCATATTATATGGCCGGATACTTTCCAAACAGCCCTCATATTTCAGAAAGCTACAGAATTAATTTTTCCTTATGGTCAGAGAATTGAGAATGGAGGAGCCAGAAATATGACCAATTGAGTATTTCCCTGCAGCTATTGATTTTCTATATTAAAAAAAATCTATTGTTTTGAGAGGTGTGAGAGAGAGAAGCGGGGAGGGCCCAGAGTAGTCTCCATAGTTGTGACATGGTTTCATGCCAC
The DNA here is from genome assembly GCA_004027555.1 of Craseonycteris thonglongyai. Taxonomy (NCBI): domain Eukaryota; kingdom Metazoa; phylum Chordata; class Mammalia; order Chiroptera; family Craseonycteridae; genus Craseonycteris; species Craseonycteris thonglongyai. Next base: position 64,456 of record PVKE010003152.1, on the reverse strand, counting down.
ACAGGTGGATGTGGGGCCATGCAGGGCGGGAACCTAACTGGGGGCCTCCTGCATGGGAGGTGAGAATTTTCACCACTGAGCCATTCCTGCAGTTACCAGTTGTGTTGCAGTTCAGCATGTGGGGTTGCATGGGCCAGAGCCAGGAATCGAACCCCAGACCTCACGATTGTGAGGCAAGCACTCAACTGCTGAACTATCCTGGCATCCCCTGATTTTGTATATAAAATTTAAATTATCTTGTTATTCATTTCTTATCCGTAAATTCCAGGAGTAGTGGGTCTTATAAAGGTATGAAGAATAAAATATTTGTTGAATAAATTCTCAAGCAAATTACAGAAGAAAACACATTTATGGTGTAGGTCAGGGGACTAGAAGGCACAATTCAAGAATTATTTCTCCCTTAATAATGAACAATAATTAGAATGTAATAATAGAGCTGTAGCACACAGCTGGGGGAATTTTGTGGCACATGTAATGAAGTCTTAATGGTGATTTGGGGTTTAGTCTATAAATACCCAAGAAAAGCTAAGGTTGCTGCTATATTATACTTTGGTATTTGTTGGATATTTAGACTTTTTTAGAGCTTGGTGTTTCTAGCAATTTCTGGCATATATTTGTTGACTATGTCAGGTATTGTTCTAACTGCTTTTAAATCTATTGTCTCGCAACCCTATCAGGTGTAGGTACTAGTATTAGCTCCATTTTACATATGGGTGTAATTGCAGCTCAGAGAGATTAACTTGGCTAATGTCCGTCAACTTGTAGTGGCAGACTGGACTTCCAAGTGGAAGTCTAGCTCTCTTACCTTGCTCTTAACAAGCTCTTAAGAGAGCTTGTTCTCTTAACCACAGTGTCTTCTGCTGAAAGTAGTGGTACAATACACAGCTCAGAGATCAAATTGCTGCTTTCATTGCTAACCTTGCTAAAAGCTTAAGTTTTGGAAGCAGTTAAGACTTGGGTTAGGCTCCTGGCCCCATTATTTACTAGCCAGCTAGATTTGGGTGATTCACTTCTCTAAATCTCAATTTCCTCAATTATAAACTGCAAATATTACCTCTTAAGAGTTTTTAGGATTATATGAACCAAGTAAGAGCCTATTTTTTCAACAGAATTCTATTGATTTTTAAAAGGTGAATAGTATGCATTGAAATTGTTGCCAAGCCTGCTTCAAGGGTCCAGTGTTTTACAGAAAAGCATTGGTCCAGTTGAAAAGACAAGAGTTAAAAATGAGATGAATTGTGGTCTTGGGAACCACACTTTGAGAATTAATGTCATAGCACAATAAACTGGTGAGATAATCCGTATGTGCATTTGTGCATGAGTTTTTCCCTCTTTCAAGCATGCAGATTTGTACATGTTTACTTACACACTTATACACTGTGGTATATCATCAGTCCTTTGGAGACTGTGAAGTTAATGAGTTTTAATGTAGTTGGTAACGTCCAACTGTCTAGGGTCAAAACTGCCACTATGTGGGTCCTTGGTGAAGTTACCTCAATGTGCCTTAGTTATGAATTTGCAAAACTACCTGGTTCATATTAAGGCTCTTTAAAAGTGTTGAGATTTGTGTAAAAAAAATAAAAAAGTATCATTATCTCTGATACTACTTCTTTGAGTCTCTCTGAACCAACCCACAGTTTTGGCCTGCGGGGTCCCCCTACTGGCTACATCCTTTAGATGCCTCTGGTGGGCTTCAGATAAACCAGGTGGGATGGGCAGGTGATTTCCACCTCAAGTGTCAACCCTACTTTGCTGTGAATAAAGAAGGAATTTGCTAGTTAAAATTCCCCAGCCCGAGCTAGTCTCCCAGGTGTGAAGTGACACAGGCAAAGGACTTAAGGCCTCTAAGAAATTAGGGAGGGGGGAAGGTATAAAGATAACGTTTTTCTCTTTGTGAGTCTAATTTATTTTGCTAACCAAGGGTCCTGCCTTGGGGCGCCTCGATTCCTTTCAAGGCTCAGCTTCGATTCTAGCGTCTGGGGCTGGGTACTTAAGAGGGACAGTTTTCACAGATCGTACAGCCTGCAGGCCCTCCCTACCTCCGAGTCCTCACCCGCGGCTTAGACGACGCTGGGGGCAGCTGCGGCAGACGCTGGGGCCACCCCGGCTCCAATCCCTCTGAACGTAGGACCCAGCGGCTGCGGGGCAGCCCTGCCACACCCCCTCCGCGCCTCTGCGCCCGCGGATAGGCTCTGGGCAGCTCGGCTCCGCCCCCGCCATGGCCGCCGCCCGCTACCGGTGCTGCTAAGTGGCTGCCTGGGGACCCGGTCTCCGCGTCCTCTCTCGGGCTGCGTGGTCGCCCCCGGTCCGTGGCGCATGGGTCTCCGAGGAGGGCTCCCATGCGCTCGGGCGATGGCGCGCCTGTGCGCCCTGCGCTCCCACTACTGCGCGCTGCTGCTGGCCGCGGCGCTGGCCGTCTGTGCTTTCTACTACCTGGGCTCGGGCCGGGAGACCTTCTCCAGCGCCACCAAGAGGTTAAAGGAGGCCCGGGCCGGAGTCCCCGCCGCGCCCTCGCCGCCCGCGCCGGAACTGGCACGCGGCTCCGTGGCGCCGGTCCTGGGTGCCAAGGCCAAAAGCCTGGAGAGCGGCGGGGCGGTGCCGGTGGACTACCACCTGCTGATGATGTTCACCAAAGCGGAACACAATGCGGCGCTGCAGGCCAAGGCCCGCGTCGCGCTGCGCTCCCTGCTGCGCCTCGCCAAGTTCGAGGCGCACGAGGTGCTCAATCTGCACTTCGTGAGCGAGGAGGCTAGCCGCGAGGTGGCCAAGGCCCTGCTGCGGGAGCTGTTGCCTCCTGCCGCTGGCTTCAAGTGCAAGGTGAGTGGGGCCACAGGTGGGGGTGGGGATGGGGGTGGCCAATCCCGCTCCCAGCCCCATCGGCCAGGCTCCAGGGGCCTGGAGACGTGTGTCTTCGTTACGGAGACCCTTGCCAGCGCCTGTGGAAGCCTAACCCCTCACTGCCCCCGAAATGTACTTTCACAGCGCGCTGGAGGCATCGTCCAGGGGCGTGTCCGCGAGCCGGACGCGCTCAGCTTGGTGCTGACAACCCTGACCGGATCTCTCCCCACTAACTGGAGCACCCTCCACAACCAGCGCATCCCCTCTTTGCTAGCGTTGCAGGACTCAGCGGTACTCTGGGGTGTGCACCTCTTTTTATCCTCCTCAGTCTTTTGACTTTTGAGGATGAAGCAGGTCGTTTGAAGGCACCAGTAGTCATCCTGTGCATTCTGCTGGACAGGGTCTTAAGTGAGTCCGCTGGAATTGTTGAAATGGCAGTGACATAGCTCATAGATTTTAAGGTATTTCAGTTCAAACTGGTCAAACCCAAACCCAGCCAGTGTGAACCATCTCATCCTACCTCTGAACCCCCTTCTCTCCTACCCTCAAGGGCCACGAACTCATTTAAAGAAGCTGCGGGTTCTTCTCAGGAAGAGAAAGCTGCATGAAGTACAGATACGATCTGGGGAGAGCAGAGCAGATCTAGGCACCTCGTTCCAGGTTGGACCAGCCTACCTTGGTGACGGTTCCCATCTCTCCCCATCTCTCAGTTTGGGCTCCTGGCTTAGTCTTATCTGCCATAGTCAAATTGCTTACCTCATTTTTACCTAATAGTTGCCCAGAGGAGATCCAGGGTCTGATTTTTTTGATAGGAGTGGTGGGTGATCTAAAAGGATGGAGGCTGATATTGGTGGTGGGGAGTGGTAGTCAGTCAGGAACACCAAGAACACTACTGTTCCATGTGTTTGTGCCCAGTAAGTGCCCAACAAGGGGAGCTGCTGCCAGCAATCCGCAGGCCTGAGGGGTCTGCCATGACTGTTCGTTGCCTACAGAATCAAGTTCCTGTTTCTTGGTAGGGCTGTCTGTGTTGTGCGCCTGGCCTTTCCAGCTTCGCTTCTTATCCTTCCCTTACGTGTACCTGAGATCTTAACTGTACTGAACGTGCCTTTACACAAGCTGCACTTTCTGCCCAGAATGCTCTTCCTTTCCTCCTGAGCCCTTGGACACTCCTTACTTAGCTTTCACATCCCTTAAGAGTGTCCCTAGCCTTGGAGACAGTCTGGGGCCAGCCCTTCCCAGCTCTCCATTCTTGATTCCCGCAATATCATCAAAGGTCTGTCCCCTGCCCATCAGGAACTCCATAGTCAGAGAAAGTAGCCCAGGCCTGGAGCCTATGGCGGGAAAGGCCCTTGGGACCCCCTCTCTGACCTGGGGTTTTTCAACCTGGGCCCCATCCTAATTTACTTAATTGGAATTTTCTGACTGGAGGTGGGGCCTGGCACCCTGTCCGACATGTTAGGGAGTCCAGTGGAGAAAGCTGACAACCCTGGATCATAGGGCCAGTCTGGGCGGAGCTGTGATTTGACCGGCGCTCCAGTCACCATCCTGAAGACCATCCCTGTCATCTTCTCACTTTCTGAGTAAGAGGGAGCAAGCAGCTCAGGCCTACATGACACCATTGCCAGGTCTCTAACATTCCCGACTGGGTCACACCTGGTGCTTTCCAGCCTCGGGGCGTTTGCTTATGTCATTTCACTGTCAGACTACTTTCTCTGTCCATCCCCAAGTCTTGTCCATCTTCAGATACCATCCCCTCCTTGGAGCCGTCCCAGGAACCTCTGTTTGTAAGGCCCGTCTTCCTTTTTCTCCCTCGTGCACCTTCCTGGTGCTGTGACGATATCATGGCTCATCTCCCATCCCTACGCGGAGTTAATGCCTGGCCCATAGTTGGTACCCAAAGTATTGGTCCAGGGGCAGGTCCAGCCTCAGGGCCGCGCTCCCGTCTAGGAGTCTGTGTTTCACATGTTTCTGTCCCTCTGTTGCGCCCCGTTCTGACAGCCACAGCCATTACCCAGGACTTGGAGGCAGCTGCAGATTCCCCGAAGGACTTGACACCACCCTTTTGAGTCATGAGGGGTGAGGTGTTGGGGGCTTCTAGCCAGATGGCTGACGTCACAAGCGTTCATTAGTTCAAGCAGAAAATTGCTCCTATTACTTTGGAGTTCACATTTTGTGCATTTGTTTTTTGTTTGTGATACAAGCTTCTCTTTTTTCTTTAAATATGTGTGGTCCTTAAAGATTTGCCTTATTTGTGATCTAATTCTTCCTCAGGTTTGGAATATTTCTGAAAAGAAATCTTCTGGCACCACTTTACATGCCTTTCCCTCTGCCTAGAGCACACCCCCTACCGCCATCCTCTCTTGCACCAAGTACTATCCTTAGTAACTTGTGATTGTATAAGTAGTGAATGATTTATGTGCCTGCCTTTCTAGACTATAAACTCCTTAAGGGCATGGACCTCAATTTCTCTTAAATATTATGTCCCTCACACCAAGCACCATGCCTTCTATATGGGAGTGCATTTTATACTGAGAATCATTTTGCAGTATTAATTGGGGGAAGGAAACTTGAAAGTCTCACCTTGGTTGCATTCAGAGCTGGAAGGGATGTTCAGGAGCATAGCAGGGCTGTCTGGGAAAAAGCCAGCCATTGCCAGTGTAGTGAGAACGGTTACATGGCTGGATGCTTTCCGGACAGCCTTTGCATAGCACAGCAGGTGAGGAAATTTGCACAGGGCCACTGGGAGGTTGCTGACCTGTGTCCTAAGCCAGTGTTTTTCCCTTTGTACTGTGTTTCCCCTTTAAGGAGCATGTCTTATAAGGTAAGGACAGCTCATTCCCAGGGAGAGTTGCCTTGAAGTATGTTAGAACTCCTTGGGGAGAGAAGGCAGCTCCTTGCCCACCTCACTGTCTGGAGACAGCCTAGCTCCTCCCTCAGGGTGCTGGGGCTCCATCATGTGTGCTGTGTGCAGAGCTGGGCTGCAGCGAGCAGGTGTGCAGCACCTGCTGATGCCCAGAGGTCTCTTCTTAGGCTATTTTCAAGTGACACAGAAATACCATTTTGTTGAAATGGTTGTGGAAATAGATTGTGCCACATTATGAGTGACCTCAGATCGTATTTTGGTTAATGAAAGACCTAAAAAGAAATTTATTTAACCAGAGAAATCTTGTTTCAGCTATTGTTGGAAGTCTTTCAGTAGCTACTGGTTTGTTGTCCTCTTAACAGTGTCGAAGTCTATTATTTGTTCACGTATTTAATAGACACCCAGACCTGTTATGGTCCAGGTACCAGGTGTCCAACCGTTTAGCTTTCCAGGGCCACGTTGGAAGAAGAATTGTCTTGGGCCACACATAAAATACACTAACACTAACGATAGCTGGTGATCTTAAAAAAAAAAATTCGAAAAAAAAATCTCATAATGTTTTAAGAAGGTTGATGAATTTGTGTTGGGTCGCATTCAAAGCTGTCCTTGGCAGCATATGGCTGTGGGTTGGACAAGCTTGCTCTAGCTTATATAACTACATAGAATCACCTGGGGACAGTTACTAAAAATACAGAATCCTGTGCCCACTCCTGTCTGTGGGTCAGGCTCTGCTTGGTGGGTCTGGGGGTCTGAGTTTGTAGGGGGCTGTGGAGGCAGGTGTGGAGTTGCTGCTGTAAAGGATACAGGATTTTGAAGATTTATCAATAAATAAGCTAAATCAGAATAAAATATGTACAATTCCTTGTAACTTATAAACTGTGTACAAGTGTATTGTTATTGAATGGGTAAATGAATGAATACCATTTTAGAAAAAGAAAGAAAGAAAAGACACAGGACTACCTGGAGCTCTCCTGCCATCACGTGGACCCAGCTCGAGGATTTTGTTCTATGCAGCCTTCCCTGGGCGGCACAATGCCTGGCATCTACTAGGCACTCGGGGAACATTTGACTGAACAGCTCTTTCATCCAGACTCTCCTGGCTCCACCAGCCTGTGAAAGGCTGCTGCGTTCACCTTGCTAAAATGCTGATGTTATCAAACCACTTCCACTCACAATCTCCTGGCTGGCATCCCAGGTTACGCCAACATTCTAGACCTGTAGCAGCTGGCCTCCGCTGCCTCATCCAGCCTTTCCTCGCCAGCCTGCAGGAAAAGCTGTGCCTTCTCACGGAGCCATGCACGCACTGCTTCTGAGTCCTCTGTTGTCTCCTGTCTGTCAAGTGGAATCCCACGCTTCTCAAACTTAGGTCAAGACTTTTCTCTTCCGTAAGCCTTCCTGACTGTTGATCAGGTTTGATAGAATATGCCTTGAAAACTGCAAATAGTGGTGGTTTAAGCAAGATTGAGTTTTATTTCCACCTAAATGAAGTCCAGAGGTAGGCATTCCTGCTGGCATGGGAGCTTTGGCAGGGTCCTAGGCTCCTGCCAGCTTTCTGTTTCACCATCCCAAGGGAATGGCCTTTGTTTTCATGGTCCAGGATGGCTGCTGGAGATTTAGCCATCACTTCTGTGTTGCAGCAGCAGAATGGAGAACCAAAGTCAAGTGCCCAGTTAAAAATAGCAGTTCAGTTAATCAGGAAGGAGAGGAAAGCAAGTTTGTGGGTAGACCACCAGCCGTCTCTGCCCTACCCCTCCGGAGCCCACAGTGCACTTTGGAGCCTCAGGAATGACCAGGCACCTGCTGCATGTGGGACTCTGAATTCATAGCTGCAGGGGACACAGACGTGGGCCAGGCACAGCCTGTGTCATCCTGGAACCCATGCTGCTTAGCATCACACTCACGTACAATCACCTTGTTTGTAGCACATATTCATTCATTCATTCATTCATTCAACAGATGCCAGGCACTGCTCTAAGTGCCTGTGGACAGTGGGAACAGAACCAAGTCCTTGCCCTCATGGAGCTTACATTCTGGGGTTCTGGGGGACATGTGAGAAGTAGACTTTAAACAAATAAAATATACATGTACACTGAGTCAGATTGTGACAAGTTGTATAGTGGGAAGTCAAGCAGGATAAGGACACATGGAAGGTGCGCGTGTTGGGGTGGGGAGTTCGCTGCTTTGTACAGATGCTCAGGGACGGCTCCACTGCTAAGATGACATTTGAGCAGGGCCTGAAGGAAGTGAGAATTTGAGCTACGGGGACAAAGTGAGAGCTCCAGTCACAGAATGGCAGGTGAAAGGGGTTGCTCTCTGCACGTTTGAGGAAGTAGCTATCCTGTTCACTTGTTTGCCTCTCCCTGCCAGAAGAGCCCCATCGGGCAGGGACATTACCTTCGCCATCTGTTGCCATCCTGTCTCTGGTCTGATTGGATGCGATAGACACGGGGCAGGAGCCACTTAACCTGGAACACATGAACCAGACTGTCTTCTGGAGGGACGGGCGGCTCTGGACAGCCCCTGGCCTCCCTGTGGGCATGGGCAGGCTCTCTGCAGGTAAAGCCAGACGCCAAAAGAGGGGGCCAGGGCGGACATACCTCCTTACTTCCCAACAGATCCGTTTCTCCTTCTGCCTTAAGGGAGGCGTGTACGGGTACGCTCGCAGTGGGGGAGGGGAGATGGGCAGGAAGCAGGAGGCCAGGAGTGCTGGTCTGGTGGAGTGTCCTCCACACAGAGGGTACAAAACAATGAGCTAGAGATGCCCCTCCCCCCCCATTGCCACTGTATTAGCACAGTTGGCTGGCACATTCTAGGTTCTCAGTACTTTATAATTGGCTGATGAATGGCTATATTACTGAAGCCCATGAAATCATAGAAGAGTTCCTGGTGATTGCCCCTCCTACGGGGACATCAAACTTCATTCTCCTCAAAGCGGGAGGCCGGTTGGCTCGGTGTCCAGACAACAGGCTAGGAATAAGAAGGAGGCCCTGTGCCTTTCACACTTAGAAGTGATGGTTGGATTCCTCGAGGAGTGTGTGCTGAGGACTAGGAGTGACAAGACAAATGTTAAAGTTCTTGGTACGCATTGGGAATTTCCAGAGGTTCTTTTACCGCAAGAGCAAAATTGTGAGTGTCTTTGAGAAGATGAGTGCCTCAGCTCATAGAGGGGCCTTGAAAGAAGCCTGAGTGTAAAGACCTTGATGGTGGATGTCATGTTGATGAAGCTCATGACAAACAGGTGACACTGGAATGCAGGTTCTCTAGCTCGTCACAGCAGCAGGCGCCTGGCACCGGAATGATTTTTGCGTAGGTTATGGCAGTCTGGGAAAAAGGTGAACAAAGACACGTGCCCTGAAATGAGAGGCTCTCTGAAAAGATAGGCTGCCCTGTTATACTATAGAATTTAGAGAACAGTGGATTTTACCAAATACTTTTAACAATGGAAACTCCTGTAAGTTATATGTTCATGAAACAATTGTAGTTTGTGTACCAATGCATGCTTCCTGTGGAAGACTTCAGTCATGGATCTCTCAGGAATAACTTTATATAGCATTGTATCATATACAATCAATTCTGAATAATTTCACAGGCATGTGTTAAAATTATAAGACGAAACCCATAACACAGGCCAAGGATCATCATGTAGATGAAATATATTGATACATGAGTGATTTGTAAATGCTGTGGGGGCTTCAATGCACAGGTGAGTTGTTCTAGGTTTGGGCGCCAGTAATTCTTCATGATTTCCTGACTGTTCTCTGTTCCCCTAGGCCATTTTTTGAAAGACAGACAAATTACATTCTTTTTTTGCAATTAAAAACAGATATAATTCACGTACCATAAAATTTGCCCATTTAAAACATACAGTTCAGTAGTTTTTAATGCATTCACAAGGTTGTTCAGTTATGACAACTAATTCCAGAATATTTCATCACCCCAAAAAGAAACCCTGTCCTCATCAGTAGCCATTTCCCCTCCCCCTTCCCCCTCAGCCCTGAAACCACTTGTCTGCTTTCTCTCTATACATTTGCCTATTTTGAGCATTTCATATAAATGGACTATGTGACCTTGTGTGTCTGGTTCCTTTCACTTAGTGTAATGTTCTTAAGGTTCATTTTGTAGCATGTGTCAGTACTTCATCCCTTTTAATGGTTGAATAATATTCCATTATATGGATAGACTACATTTTATTGGTTCATTCATTAGTGGATGAACATTTGGGTTTCCACTTTTTAGCTATTATGAATAATTTTCTGTGAACACTCATTTACATGTTTTGTGTGAGTATATGTTTTCATACTGTTTGGGTACATGCGTGTACCTAGGAGTGCAATGGCTGAGTCATAGGGTGACTCTCTCTAACTTGCTGAGGAGCTGCCAGACTGGTTTCCGAAGTAGTTGTGCCATTTTACATTCTCATCAGCAATGTATGAGAATTCCAGTTTCTCCACATCCTTGCCAGCACTTGTGTCTTTTTGATTATAGCCATCCTAGTGGGTGTGAAGTAGCATTTCATTGTGGTTCTGATTTCCATTTCTCTAGTGACTCATGACGAGATGATTGTATTTGATATCAGGACGACTGAATAAATTTACCAGTATGTGGCATTTTTCTTACATATTTAACAAAATACATTTTACAGGAAAACCCAAGTACTTTGACTCTCCCCTCCCAATTGTGAAAATGGTTAACATCACTGGAAATGCTTGTATTCTGAGGAACACGGTTTGGAGACTTCTGATGTGCACAGTAATGTTATGCGTAAAATCAAAGAGGAGGTGTTACTACTATGAAGACCTGATTAGAAGAATAATAGTAACAACATTTGTTCAACACTTTAGAGCAGGGGTATCCAACCTTTTGGCTTTCCTGGACCACATTGAAAGGAGAATTGTCTTGGGCCACACATAAAATACACTAACACTAACGATAGCTGCTGAGCTAAGAAAAAAAAAAAAAAAAGAAAATTGCAAAAAAATCGCATAATGTTTTAAGAGTTTACAAATTTGTGTTAGGCTGCATTCCAAGCTGTCCTGGGCTGCATGCAGCCTGTGGGTTGTGGTTGGACAAGCTTGCTGTAGAGCTTATAAAAGTGCTTTCTCAAACATCGCGTTTGAGCACCACTAGGACTGGTGAAGGAGCCCCCAAAGCTCAAAGATCTGGTGTCTTACTTGAGCTCCCACACTAAGCCATGAGGCTGGGCTGTGTAACACGCTTCTCAGAGTTGGACGCACCACAAGACAGGGAGCTAGCTGCTGAGGGGTGGGCTACCATTCCCCCTACCCAGCTACCCCAAATACAGTAGACTCTCTGTTAACTGGAACTCAAGCAACCGGCAAATTTTTGCTTGTTGCTTGAGATTTTGCCAGTTGCTTGAGTTCTGGTTAACAGAGAGTTTTACACATTCAGTGTGAACAATGACTGTACTTGCTGCAGGTGCAGCTTCAGTCTCCCTGGGATCCACAGAGTCTTGCAGAATCACCAAGCATTGGAGCTGGAAGAAAACTCGGGACCTCGTCGTGCAGTCCTCCCAAGTGACCTCGCAGACCCTGAGTGGAGGCAACAGTGACTTGTTCAGGGCCAGGCAGAGCTGGTGACCCAGCCCAGGCTTTCACCCTCTTCTATTTGTCAGTGTTATCAGCAGTTCCCGTCCTCTTTTGGAAGGGTGGGTGAGAGCCAGCTCACCTGAACCCCCACAGCAGAGAGGCAGGGTATGGGGCCTGTCTTAACCCATACCAGGTAGGCCACACTTCCTGGAGTCTCCACGGATCTCTGGCTGGGAAGGGAGACATCTCACTGATCTCCAGGAGGTCGAGACTTTGCAGGTCACTCAGGGCTGGCTTTCCAGCCTGCTCTGTGCCTGAGAGGGCCCAGGGATTGGAGCGGTAGTCCTCGGAGGAAACTACACGTTGCGCCCTCTGCTTGGGGTTGCTTGCTGGAGGAAGCTCTAGGCCTGGAATCAGTGCGCGGACTTCCTAGGCCAGGAGACGGGGAAGTAGCTGCAGGAGTGCAGTCCACACCGGGCCTCCAGCGTCCTCCCTGAGAGAGACTCTGCGGGGAGAGCTTGCTCTGCTCTCGGGCGGAAGCACCGCGCTGGCCCTAAGAGCCCTGTGCTGCTCTGCGCGCGGCCGCTAGAGGCCGCCGCTGCACCGCGGTTGCCGGCTGGGAGCCCGGCGCTTGCAGCCTCTGCCCTCCCCGCTTCTCCCATCAGGCTAGCCTGGGGCGCACGTAGGCTGTTTTTGTTTTTCCTCCACAAGCGTGCCCCGCTTCTCCCCCTGTGTTTTAGACAGGAAGACTAAAATGAAAGGGAGTCTGCGTGGCGACTGTGGGCGGTCATTTCCTTCCTGCGCTTGATGTAAAGCTGCTTTGATGAGGCCCTTTGGAATAGGTGGATGAGAAAGAAACTGGAATGGTTGGATCCTGGATGGAGAGGCCTCAGCGCTTCCCGGCAGCTTAGTAGAGGGAAGAGCGTGGATGAGGATGGGGTGTGTCAGCGCATCCTAGCCTCGCCCCTCCTAGGTTCCTGCCGTGACTCCAGCCAGGCACTTCCCACGAGGCCCCCTGGCCTCCTAGGGCGCATCTTTTCTGTTCCGTCTAGAGTCTCCATCACACCTAGCGTGCGCCCTCCATGTGCAGGGAGGCGGGCTTCCACTTAGAAAGGGGAAGTGTGTCTCTTGCAGCTGCAAGCAGGTGGATCCACGACACCGACTACAATCTTGCCAAAGCAGCTGGGTTTGGGCTGGGTCTGTGGCCCAGGTGTTCTGGCACTTAGTAGGAAGTTAGGCCAGTGGCCAGAGTCCCTTAGAGGCAGGTATGGTGGTAAGGGGTGCCTTGACCTGCTTGTTGGTCCTGGTAGGCAGTTTGACTGTGGCCGAGTCGCTTAACTATGTGGAGTCTCCATCCTCAGCTGCCCGATGGGCTTGGATCCCACCACCTCAGGGCCATGCCTAGTGGTGAACGGGAGTTTCCCTAGACTGTTCTGGCCCAGGGAGTGAGGCGGCTCACTGAGGGGAGGGGTGGGCTGCAGCTGGAGGAGCTGAGAATGAAGGCCTAGCGCACCCGCGGCAGCAGCAGGCACTCAGAACCTGGTAGGGCACAGAGTGCCCAAGGACTCCCTGCGTTCCTGCCTCACACCCTTCCCTGTCCAGAGCTCGTGCCTTTGGCCCAGGTCGCTCACCCTGGCCTGTGTGTTGCTGAGGACTGGTTAGGTTACTGGGGCAACATCACCTCCAGCCCATCCCCCTGCCCTAGGGAACCTGGCTGCAGGAGGGGACTCTGCAGCTCCCAGTCCTGTTCCAGGTGCCCATCTGAGCCGCTGAGCCAGGCCCTGCTACCTGGCACAGAACCTGCTGTTCACTTAATGTCTTTTAAATGAAAGCCATTTGTTTTATGTATTGGGGTAATTACAGTTAAGCAGCCCCATTAAGTGATCATCCTGCTGGCGGGATGGAATGGGCCTCTGCTGCCCCGTTCCTGTCTGGCCCAGCCTGGGAGCACCCTGGGAGGGTTCTTCCCCCCTCCTCCCCACAATGCCCACCCTGCTCACCACCAGCAGACTGCCGTGCGCATGCACAGGAGAGGCCCCAGGGCAGGAGTGCATGGCTTACAGCCCTCGCATCAAACGCCATCTGCGACATGGGAACCATGTGGCCCTGGCTGTACCTGCTCTGAGGCCCTGTCTCCTGACACGTGACCTTGCAAGGTGGTGGCTATGAGATAAAATGAGGCAGCACCGAGGTTCTGGCACATGGTGTGTGTGTGTGGAGGGTGGTGGTGGTGATGGCTGCTACCAGTGGTACCTGGGCAGAGGCGTTGGGAGGAGTGATGTTTTTCTCATCATTTTAGAAGCTACCATCCCTGTGGATTCTATTGGAGGGCAGTGGAGCTAGCTCACACCACTGTTCTCGCCCAGGTTTCTTTCATGGGGTCTTGGTCTGTTTGGGCTGTTAATACAAAATAACCACACACTGGGTGACTTATAAACATTAGACGTTTATTTCTCACAGTTCCAGAGGCTGGAAGTCCAAGATCAGGGTGTCAGCAGGGTTGGGTTCTACCAAAGGCCCTCTTCTGGGTTGTAGACGCCACCTTCTCACTGTGTCCTCACAGGGTGCAGCCTCTTTTATAGGAGCAGTAACCCCATTGCTGAAGACTCCACCCTTATGACCTACGCACCTCCCAAAGGCTCCACGTCCAGATACCATCACGTTGGGCACTCGAATTTCAGCAGATGAGTTTTGGGTTGGGGGGACCACAGACTTTCAGACCATAGCCCTGGATGTCCCATGTTCTTTCCAGGCTGCCCACTTCACAACACACTGCTTGCCCCTCTCTGAAAGCACTGGGCGCTGTGGCCTCATTTCATGCTCAGTAGTGTCCATGCTTTCTCTTCTAGACCCAAGAGGCCCCCAGTCTTCATGTCTTCCTTCCCAGCATGCCTGACACACGCCTGGCTCTGGCCCCAAAGTCTAGCTGGGCTTGGCACGTTTTGAAGCAAGTGCTCTTGTTTCTGTCCGGAGGCTGAAGTTGGAGTCTATGCTTTGTAGTCAGTGTGTAGGCAACACGGATGATACTAGTACCTATTCCGGGGGGCATGGACTCTTCTCTGTGAATGTTTCTTTCTAGAAGTTCCAAAACTAGAAGGTTCTAGAAGGTTCCAGCTTAAACCTATTTCTAGTAAACCGTGAGCAGTTTTCATGTTTTCTTGACCTCTTCTTAATGGTATTTGATTTGTTTTCTTGATCTGATTGCACACAGCAGTTGTTCAGAATCTTTTTGGGGATTCAGCAAAGTATAAACTGTAAGTGATGTTTAACAAGTCAGACGATGGGGGAGACCCAGATACTGCCAGAGCTTGCTCGTGTGCCCCGTTTCTGCCCGGCCCTCTGAGTGGAGTTGTGGGCTCAACCCTCTGTGGCTTGTACCCCACTGAGTGCTGGGAGTACCCCTGCTCTTGCCAGATCACCTGGAAGTCCAGCATGTGGGGGCTCTGGGAGAGCTGCCCAGATGGCTGGGGTCCTTGAGTCCTGGTCAGTGTGTCCCAGGGTGGGCGAGCCCAGGTGTGTGCGAGCTGGCTTTGTGGGGTGTAGGGGCTGTCTGTGGGAGTTGGGGAGCTTTGGGGGTGTATATTCATTGTAAATTGATAGGATCTGACCCTCTTAATCTCACAGAGGCGGAAGCTGAGGCAGTTGGGGCAACAGCCTGGCCTTTTTTCCTGGACCTACCCGGATAGTCAGGACCAGAAGGTGGGAGAGGGACGTTCGCTGAGTGAGCGCATGGCTGTCTGGCCGGTTGGCCAGCAGTGGTCAGACAGAGTCTGGGCGGGGAGGACCCCAGAACAGGCAGAGGGAGGCACAGAGCCTGTGCCAGCCCCGTCCATCTTAGCGGTGTCTGGCTGTCCTGTGGCTCTGCCTTACTGAACGGCCTGCAGCTGTGCACCCTGAGCCACTGATCACCTCTGGGACTTTGCTCCGGTGCATCCACTCCTGGAACACGGATCCCTCCCTCCTTTATCGGGTTCCCTCATCCCACCCTTCAAGAGTAAGCTCTGGTGGGCGCCGATTATAGGGGGAAGCCCATCCTGGAGCTCCTTCTCCCTCCCTCCCTGTTTCACCCTGCTCTGAGCCCCCACAGTGTTGGACCTGGCTCTTCTGCCAGCTGCTGGCAGGCAGGGTGGTGTCTTATTTACTTCTGTGTCTCTAGGACATAGTGCAGTGTAGAGCCTGGCACAGAGGTAGACTCGGCACAGGCTGTGGAACTAGAGAGCTGCTGCCCAGTGCCAGTGGGCAGTGGATCATGCATTCAGTCCTGAGGCTGTGGCCGGCGCGGCCGGGCCCCGGGCTCCTCTCCCACATTCTGTGAGCATGTCCCCACACACGCAGGAAGTGAACGGCCAACACTCAGAGCCCTTGGGCTCTGTGCTCGCCCACAGAGGCCTCTTGATTGGAAGCAGCCTTCCTTATACGTGTAACGCCTGTTCTGCAGACAGGAACTTGCCTAGCCTGAAACCAGCCGTGAACATCCAGGCGTGCTGGGGAGACTTCTTTCTGGGCTTTGGAACGAGCCCCTTTGGAGCACTATGAAGAGAACCTGCTGCTGGCTGGGGGAGGTGGCAGAGGCTTGACTTGAGTTTCTGCATTGGGGGCTTCCCTTACCTCTCCCTCACCTCATACAGACAAAGAGGCTGGCCGCTAGATCTGCCCAGAGCCCCCAGCTGGTAAGCAGTGCCTGGGCTGCTACTCAGTCTTTCCGGTAAGCAGCCAGCCCTTCCTCACAGACCCTGGTTCAGCTGAAGTGTGGTTCACAGAGTCCTGCCCAGGGCTGTGTCCCTGGCTTCTAGGGCTCTCTTCCCCTCACTTCCCTCACTTCCCTCACTTCCACTGGCAAGGCCCTCCGGTGTCCCTGAGCCTCCGTCTCTCATCTGTAAGATACGTAGGGACATTCTAGCCCTGAGTGACATCCCATGGCTCTCCTAGTGGCATGTGGAAACTGGGCACAGGAAGTTATAGTGGACACGCCCTTTCCAGACCTCTCCTGAATGGGAGCGTAGGAGATTGGGGGCCTGGGGGTCTTGAGGCTCTGAATCCCAGCAATGGCTCTCACCACGGCTCCCTTGTTGACTCTCCTCTCCTGCTCTGGGAGGTATTGATTCATGTTTTAGCCTCTGCCCTAAGCCAGGCTGCCCCTCAGGATGCGGGGTGAGGAGTGTGGCATCTGGCACCTCATTTCTCTCAGGTGTTTACCATCGTCATCGATGATGTCACAGTTGTCACCATTTAAGTAGAGGCATCCTGTTAGATTCCAGATTCTACATTGGTTTTCTTATCTAATCCTCAAAACCATCAGTCCTGTGAGGAGGGAGGTTCTTTCCTAGGAAGGGGTTTCACAGGTGAGGGTCCTGAACCCGGGCAGGTTTACTAGCTTGCTCAGAGCCATATAAATTTTAGCTACTAGCTGAGCCGGGATTGGAACCCGGTCTTTGTGACTCTTAAGCACAATGCCTTACTGCCTATCGTGTTGGTTTATTGTGGTGGTTTGTTCTAGTCCCTCCACACAAGGGATGCTCTGTGAGAGTGGGGGTCTCCCCAGAAGGGTCCATGCTGTGTCCTTGTGCCTGCTGCTGTCAGGGCCTTAGCCATGCATCCTGTTCCCCTTGTCAGCAGTCTGAGGGCCCGTGGAGTAGTGTGAGGAGAGCAGGAGAACCTCAGAACCTGCAAGGGGCAGAGCTCATTCTTCTCCAGCCTCTGCCCTTAGAACCAGTAGGATCTTAGAGGACCGTGATGTTTGGAGCCCTACCTCCCTCATTTGGCAGCAGGTCATAAGAAGTCAGGGGTGGGGGAGCTGGCAAGGCCATATAGTCCTGCCCCTCCTCCATGTTACTTGTAAGGATATTGGAGCCCAGAGAGGCCAAGGAATTTGCTCATGGCCACACAGCCGGTCAGTAGACAAAGGATCTGGGATCAGGTCTCCTGTCCCTGCTATCTCCCTACCTGGTGTTCCTTTTGTTTGTTTCTGAAGCCATTCTGGGTTGTGCTGGCCTTGGTGTGCTTGTGTGTCTTATGTTATTGTTTCTAGCCTGACACGTTTTTCTCACCCACGTGGGACTGCCCTGCTGTTGCCTGTGTTTTGTGTATAGTGAATAACGTGGCTTCATGCTGCACTGAGTGGCTGCTCTAGAATAAAGCAGAGCAGGCCCTGGAGCCTTCTGAGAGGCCCTACTCAGCCCACTCCTATCCCATGTGTGTGGTGGGGGTGGAGGTACAGGGAGTCCTGCTGTATCTCCTGCCTGGGTCTGTACCCCACCTCCTCCAGTCCTGTTCCCATTACATGGATCTGTGGAGACAGGGGAGTGGGCCCCCATTATGTGAGCTGACCTATACTACACACAGTAGGTGCCCTAGACAGTAAACCTCTTCTGTTGGTTTACTATCCAACTCACCTGTAAGATGCAGCTCACTCACCCGCGTGGAGAGTCCACGGTCTCTGAAGGCCCTTTGCTTTCACCGGTCTTTGGAATGCTGGGGCTGTCTCCATTCTGTCTGCAGTGGTGGTAAAGCTGAGGGTAGGTCCACGCCTCATCTCTCTCCCTCCTGGTGCGGCCTGTGTTTCTTGAATGAGTGTGGGGTTGGCTGCGGAGGGACCTGGGTTAGATTCCAGCTCTGCCTCATCTCTCCGGGAGGCCATTCTCTGAGCTCCTTCCCAATCTGCAGAAGGGGCGCAATAATAGCACTCACCTCAAAATCTGTGGGGATGAAATTAAATGAACTAGTGTGTCTAAGCACGTGTCTAAAGCATGTTTGTACCCAGCACATATGAGGTGCCTGGGGCACGGCGGCTTCGTCCCCCATGAAGGCCGTCCAGGTCTGCGTCCTGCCCTGCAGTGGCTGCACCTTGTTCGGGTCCATGCCTAGAATTCCATTGCGTGGCCCACTTCAGTGGCCGGCACCTGCTCATCCTGTGTCGCAGGTCATGTCCTGGTGCCGGTGCCATGTCTACGTGGGCTGCATGGACGCTCAGGCTTTTTATTTTTAAATAAGAGCAAGTTTGGCAGAGAGATCCCTGGCCCATGTACTCTATTACGGTCTGTGCATTTGCAGAATAAGAGGGCCTGGTGCCTGAGCCTGGAGGGATCAGCTGAGCAGCATTGTGCTGCTTGGCCCCAGTCTCACAATGGAGAAGGAACACGCTTTCTGCTCCAGCGAATGGCTCCTGGGGTGGAGACAGTGACCGGAAGCATCTCCGTAGGGAAGTGGACCTCTGTCCTGGGCTTGGCGTGGCGACGCCTGCTATTTTGGCAGCTGACTACTTGGTTTAATTGTGGGGTCCAGAGTTTGGTTCCCGTATGCTGAACTGTGGTGCAGCTGGTGGCCACCGGGATGCCTCGGTGGTGAAGATTCTCGCCTCCCATGTGGGGGGCCCCCGGTTCAGTTCCCACCCTGCATGGCCCCACACCCACCTGTGTGGAATGAAGCCACGTCACAACTAATGATGTGCAACCATGGAGACTGCTCTGGGCCCTCCCCCTTCTCTCTCTCTCTCTCTCTCTCTCTCTCTCTCTCTCTCTCTTTCCCCCTTCTCTCAAACAATAAAATAACTCTTTAGAGAAAACAAATAAGACAAGTGTAACCTGCGGCCAGTGTGGGGTTGAACTTGGTCCTGGATCCCCAGGGATGGGGCGCTGGAGAACTGGCATGGCTTGGTCAGTCACTGCTGCCGTCTGAGTCATGGCTGGAGTCTCAGGTCCCCGGTCACTCGCTCAGGGTCCAGCGGTGCCTGGGGCTCCCTCAGCCCTGGGAGCACGGCTCAGGGGTGCCAATCGACTTGCAGGCTACAGTGGAAGGTGCTCCCTGGTGAAGGCTGATGGCAGGCACCGCTGTCCCTTGTCTGACAATGTCATTTCTTCCATGTGGTCCAGTTTAAAACTCAATCTAGCTGATGGCTCCTTTCATCAGCGAAGAGGGAACAGCTCATAGTTCGTCCAGGTTGGTGAGCAGGATTTGCAGAGATGGGAGGCGTTATGTCGATCGGTTCTGTTTGCTTGTTTGGTCTTCAGACTCCCCCAGCAGCTTTGGCTTAGACCCAAAACATGAGCAACTGAAGTTATTCGCTGAGATGGGTTCTCTCAAAGAGTTGCAAGCCTTTGAGAGCAAACGCAAAAGGAAAACCTTTTACTTCAGGCAAAAGCTCTGTCTCAAGCATCTGGCTTTGGGAGATGAAATAGGACCTTGCTGTTCAGCTGCCTGGTTTCTGGAGCCATGGATTTCCAAGCCCTTTCCTGTGACATGCGTGGCTTCTGGAATTGACTTATGGAAATCTTTGGGGGATTTTTTTTTTAAGATTTATTTTATTGATTTTTGACAGACAGAGAAACAGAGAGAGACAGAGAGAAGGGGGAGAGCCCAGAGCAGTCTCCATAGTTGACATTAATTTTCCATATGGTTTCACTCCACAGGTGGGCACAGAGCTGCGCAGGGCAGGAACTGGGCCGGGAGCCTCCCACATAGGTCCCAGCAAGAACTGAACTGGGGGCACATCCCAGCTCAGCATATGGGTCCACACAGGCCGGGGCCAGGAATCGATCCTCGGTCCCCGGGGCTTCAAAGCAAGCACTTTACCCGCTGAGCCGTCCCAGCTTTCCCTAGGGGATTTGTTAGAGCCTGAAAGTCTAAAAGGGACTTCTCACTGCCCCATGAGAGTGTTCAGCTCTGAGGCATCAGAGTCCTGGAAGGAGAAGGTGCTTAGAGGACCAGGGGCAGGTGGGAGCAGTGGCAGGACCCCACTGGGAGCCCGCTGTGACCTGCTTCTACAGACACTAACCCATCATTTCCCATGTTCCCCTGGAGCCTCGCGCACTTGCAGCGTACGTTTGGTGTAGCAGGGGAATTTGGTTCTCTGCTCATGTCACTTGTTAGGGGAGCCATCTTGTTAGGGGGCGCATCTCATTAGCATGTTCCTGCCTTCTTGTCTTGTGCTTATTGTTTATATGGCTAGAGTTAAATTATTGTCATATTTCTTTTGTAAGCCATTCTGCAAATTTCTGATTTTGCAGTATAAATAACACTGCAGAGAACCTCTGTATGGTTTTTTTTTTGGTTTTCTTTTGAATTGTTTCCAGGAACCCTTTTTTGACTCTTCACAAGGAACACGTAACAATCCTAACTGGTCCTATCCCCACAAATTCATGTGTGAAGAGCAGGATTTGGCAGAAAGGCTCCTCAGCGCTCACTCGGTTGGCTTTCAGCGATAGTTTTGCCAACTACTTCATGAGACACTGCACAGCTCTGCTTTCTGTCCTCAGGTGTAGCACTGCATTTAAAAAGTTTTTTTTATTTTTTATCCATTAACTTATGAAACATCAAAATGTAGAAAAATTCAGAGAAAATGTCATAGACACTTATTCTCCTGCTAGAAATGTTAAATAGGGGCTAGCATTTTGCTGTGGTTATGTCAGATTCTTTTTTTAAAGAAATTAAATAATATAGAGATAGCTAAAGCCCACCCCTGTTTCTTCCCCATCCCACCCACTCACTGCCACACACAAGAAGGTGGCGTTCTTGATGGAATTTGTGTTTTTGTACTTTTATCACACACACGCATGCATGAACGCTGTCCAGAAAAAAGTCCAGCCATTGTCAATATAAAGAGAATGGTTATGTGGTTGGATACTTTCCAGACAGCCCTTGCATACACACAATATATAAACAATATATTTTTTATGGCTTTGTATCTTTTAAACAGTTACATAAATGTTCTCATCATATATTCTTTTAATATTTCTTCGTTGGACATTGTGGTGTTTGAGATTTTCTCATGTTGATACATGTAGGTCTTTGGTCAGTTTAATTGCTGCGTAGGATTTCGTTATGAGTAGACCTCAATGCATCCGTTTTCCCTCTGAGAGATGACTAGGTTGTACCCACTCTGTGTCATTGCAAACACCGCTGCAGTGCACATCCAGGCACACACCTGCATACACACAGGTGCTTGGGTGTCCCCAGGTTTTTGGCCTGGGGTGCACCTTCAGGATCCTGCAAAGCTCTTATCCAGTGGTCCACCTCCCATGCCACCTTCTCCCGGCACTGGTGCCGACCCCCTTTTCCTGGGTCCTGCTGCCTTTGGGTTAGGAGGCAGAATCTTGAGGGCAACCTTGAGACCAGGATAGGAGGGAAGTTGAGGCTGAGCTTGAGTGTGGCTAGCACCTCTGTAAACTCTCTGGTTGTGTAGAGACTTAGTCCAGTCTTCTCAGCATTTTCAGACTCTCTGGAGAGACGGTGCCCCCAGCTGAAGGTGGAGTAGCGATTATCAAGCCTTGACCTGATGGTCGCAGCGCTGTCTGAGAAGCACGGGGCCTGGCTTTGGGGTCGGTCCCCTACTGTCTTACCATGTAGCCTGCGGAGCCCTGTCCCCCTCGCTGGGCCTCACTTTCCCTGTCTGAAACATGAGGGTTGAATCAGAGACCTGAGTGGCCTCTCGGCACTGTATGTATTGGTCACCCATCTTTTACTTCTTTTCTATTAGCAGAGTGCCCCCACTTTCCTAGCTACGTCCGCTAGGCCTGAGCCTTGGGTAGCAGGCAAGTCAGAGTCGGGGTGTTAGTGGCCTGGCTGTTTCCTCCCTGTCGCATGAAATTGTCCCCTCAGAGAAATGGTCTGTGCTTTCATACATCCCGAGGGAACGGCTTCAGATCCCAGGGGCTTAAGGCCAAAGCAGATTAGTGCTGACAGAGAGGAAGCCTAGGGCTGCTGTTGACCCTCGGGGACATTCATGAAAGCCAGAGCAAAGGAGCATTGCTTTCTCTGTGATGAGTCTTTTTAAGGTCCATGAAAGCCCATCCAGCATTGCCGCGATGAGAAACCGTCGTTGAACCAGTATGTGCTGTGAGCCTAATAGGTGCAGCATTGTCCTGGGGTATGGATACACACTGGATGTATCCGTGAACAGAAGAGTAGAAAGTCCCTGACCTCGTGCAGCTTCCATTTTGGCAGGAGGAGGGTGACATGGTCTAATACTGGGCGACACAGTGCGTAGGGGCTCACCAAGGGTCGGGGTTCATTTCATCTCTTTGCTGTTCCATGATAAGCAAATGAGTACGTAAAGTGTACAGTGTCCTATGGGGACAGTAAATCATATGGTATGTTAGCAGGAGACGAGGCATCCGGAGGGTGGGGTGGTCACGATTTTTTGTTTGATAGTCAGGGATGCTGTTATTGAGAAGGTGGCTTTGGACAGAGGCCTGAAGGATTGGTCAGGTAGCTACTGAGAGCATCTGCGTGGTGGGAACAGGGAGCAGGAGGCCTGGCTCAGAAGTACCCGGAGCGTTTGAGGACTGATATGGCTGTGGAGGAGAAGGCTGGGGCACAAGGTGGGAGAGAAGGGCAGTCCTAGTGGGAGGAGGGCAGATCTGGCCCAGTCCTAGGGAGGGTTCTGGTTCTGAGTGATAAGAGAAGCTGCTGCTTTCTGGGTTTTGAGTAGAGAAGTATCACTCTGGCCGCTGTGGATAGAATGAAGTGAGATTTGTTGAAGGCCATTGTCCTGGCCCTGGGGAGAGTACCATGACCTGGTGGGAGGAAATGGGGGAGTGGATTCTGTACCTATTCAGGAAAAGGGCCTTTAATAATTTAGGGGAGCGACAAGGCTTTCTACACCCAACTTTATTCAGACATGGGCTTGTGGCCATAGAGGGCTATAAATATGTGACCTCTTTGAGCTCGGTTCTAGTGTACAGTCAGGCCTCTGCCCCTCCATGCAGGAATAAAATAGGAGGGAGGTGGAGTGATGACTGAGAGGTTATTTGAATTCAGGAATCAGGAAGGCCTGGGTTCAAATCTGGGCCCTGGCCATCCACCAAGTCATCTTAGATGACTTCACCTTTCGGGCCGTAGCTACCTTTGTTATGAAGGGCACAGTCATGGCGAGGATGGGATGAACTCATGTTTGTCTACGCTGTTGCCTGACACATGTTTCAATTCATTTCTTTGTGGTCCCACAATGAGCAGATGCCCATGCCCAGCACGTTGGGCCTCTGAGAAGTGCAATCTTGAACATGGCCCAGGCCACTGTCTTAGCTTGCGGTTACAGGAAGGAATTAGTGGAGAAGCTTTAGACGAGGACAAGACCTGTTTCTGACATCAGCCGTGTGTGACCTTGGGGAAGGCAGGGGCTCAGTCTGTGAGCACCTCCTGGCTGCTGGTGCTGTGCTTGGCATGTCAAACACATCATCTCCACCCGCAAGAGGAGGTGATGGGTGTGAGCCGTGTCTCCAAAGTCCAGTCGTCTGAATGTTTCCTTCCCGGCTTTGGCCTCTAGCCTAGCACTGCCTGCAGCATTACCTGCTTAATATGTACGAGGGCTGTCTGGAAAAATTCCAGCCTTGGTCAGTGTGACGAGAACGGTTATGTGGCTGCATGCTTTCTGGACAGCCCTTGTCTTTTAAACCGATGTACCTTCCCGCCCCTGCCTTTTTACTTAGCCTCACCTTATGTACTATCTGAGAAGTCACAGTGCTGAGGTGTTTTTACTAATTTTTCCAGCATTATACCTATCAAAATAAGTCCATAGTATTAAAATGAAATGGTCGGTCTGGGTGCCTCTGAGAAGTTCTTTTCGCACTGTTCCACCTGCGGGGACCACGTCGTGGGCAGCGCTGGACAAGGGGGTCTCATGAAAGCTAGGAGAGTGGGCAGCGTGGAAGATCAAATAGACTGTCCTGCAGTCTGACTGGTCTGAATTCAGTGGGGTGCTCCGGGGGCCATTGCTCCCCTGCTTGGGCTCCAGCTGTGTCCCCAGAGAGCCAGGAAGGGAGGGGGCAGGTGTGGCCCGAGGCTCAGCCTGGCCTGTGGGGGAGGGGTTGGGAGTGGGGGGGCAGACCCCCGGCTGGCGGCTGACGCTGCCTGCCTGCCTGGTTGAAGCAGGAAGCTGGCTAAGTGCATCCCTGTGGGTGTCACTTGTGGTAAAATCCCAGTGCTATTTGGGAGGTCATAGGTCATAGGAGCTTACCACACAAAAAAGAGCAAATCAGGGAATCTGGTGAAGAAGACCTTTCAGACTTACCACCGTGTGACTTTCTGGCGAGGAGGTAAGATTTCATAATAAAATCCTGATACTGTGGTTTTCCCTCTTATCTTTCATCTCTCCTCCTCTCCCCTCTTTCTTCTTTCTCCTGTTGTTCATCTTCGGGCGCAGAAAACATTATTTTGTAGAAAACTGCCTTTTATGGTCAGGAAAGTTTAGCATTAAATGTAAAAAACATCAACATTTTATAGTTGATGAAGGTGAATTAAGGAATTAGTGTATCCACTATGTAAGGACAGTTTGTTTTAAAAAGAGATCACTACAAGGACTCTTTCTTCAGTGAGTGCTGGAAAAGGCAGGGAGGGAGGGAGTGCATTTGTTTTTAAGGATCACTGCTCGGTGGGGAGAGATGGGAATTGGCCTGGGCAGCAGCTGGTGAGGGTGAGGTGAAGCTGGTGTGGATGCAAAGCTGTTCTCTGGAAACGATGGGCTTATGCTCATGGGACCCCTCAGCTACGTCAAGAACATCTGGACGAGCGCGGGCCCCAATGTGGTGTCGCTGTTAGATGCTCATGAACACGACTCTGGAAGATATCACAGACCTTTTCATTTGCCCCCATTTTTCCTTTGAAGTCGCCTTATGAGTCATTCATAATCATCCTCAGAGGAGCGTCAGGGTCACTGCCCCTCTCTCTTCACTCTTCTCAACGTGTTTGTCTTTTCTGGGATCCTTCCTTGCCCTGTAAGGACATGGCTCCATCCCAGTGGTTTGCCATAGTTCCTGACGGGCAGCCTGGAAATGCCCTGGGAAGGCCCAGGTTGTTTGCTGGTCTGCAGAGTGGAGCATCGACAGGATACACCAACCATGTTTGTGTGTGTGTGTGTGTGTGCTCGAGTGCATGCGTGTGTGTGCTCCCATGTGTGTGCTCGTGTGCATGTGTGTGCTCGTGTGCATGTGTGTGTGTGTATGTGCTCCCGTGTGCGTGTGTGTGTGTGCGTGTGCTCCCGTAGTCTTATATAAGCAACCTCTCTGCATTGTTGTGCTAACAAGGTCTTCTCCTCTCTATCTGCTTGCCAAAGGCCCTCTTACCCCTGGAGGCAAGGAGGACAAGGACAGGGCCAGGGGGAAGAAAAGCTGGTGCAGCCACACTGGGGCACACAGGACACTGGGTCTGGCTCCTTAGCTGGGCCTCCTCTCCTCCAGTTGTGGGGCCTGCTCTTCCTGGAGACCTGGTGCTTGACTCCTCTGTTGGGGGCCCCAGAGTCAACAAAGAATTGAGGTTTGGAAGGGTTGGGGGGTGTTTATCTTTGCCGGTTATCCTCTCTCCATTACAGGCAAGAAACTAAAACCTGGTAACATGAGTGAGGCTAGATGGAGGAGCTGGAGAGAATGACCTGACATCTGTGTGAGATTGTGTAGTCCTCTCTTTTCCTACCCACTCCAGAGCAAATGCCCACAGATCCTTAAGCTGCTCCTCAGCTGAAAGGGTTCTGGACCTTTTGCCACCTTGGTCTCCTCTTTTGGATATGCTCTGGGAAGTTGCCCTTAGCCTTCCTGCAGTGCCATTTCCAGAGCTGAACCCAACTAGTGCCCTGAGGCAGTCTGACTGAGGGGGGCCATCTGTCACCTCCCTTCTCAGAGTGTCTCGGGACCACCTGTAGCAGAATCACTCGGGGTGGTTTGTAAATGAAGATTCCTGAGCTTCACCCCAGAATGTCTGGGATCAGGACCCAGGAGTCGGCAATTTACAAGACTCCCCAGTGAGAGCCTGCACCATGGAAGCTGGAGAAACTGGGATCCAGCCCCCTCCCATCCCCCCACCCAGTAGTGCAGCTGCAGCTCAGGGGCTCACTGGACACACATCTGATGATGCTCAGTCCTCAGTCCCCTACTGTCCAGGGGGCCTTTCTACAGGGGCAGACCTGTCTCCTTATGTTACGTTTCCTCCGCATCCTGCTTCACCCCAGTCGTATCAAGGTTTTAGAGAACTGGAATACAGCTCCTCTCCGCTGTAATGCTGGGAATCTTGTAGGAGTCCTGGAACGGTAACTGCAGATCTGGTTCTCTGGAAAGTACTGATGGTGCAGGAAGTGTGAGGTGAAGATAAGGGTGGGGAGGGACCCAGACAAGGTGTTTTCTTGCTATTAGACTCCCTGTTGTGAGGGTGGTGGGTGGAGCTATTGCTTTTGAGCTGTTAGTAAAGTGGGTCATGAGAGTGTCAGAAATTACTGTGGAAATTAGATGGGAAGGCTTCTTTTTTCCTCTTTAACTACTCATGGTCCTGACAGATAGAATTAAATTATACCTAGGACAGCTTGCAGAAGTGAGAAAAGTCACACAAATCTCATCGTGTGGATTTATATTTTTTCTTTTCTCAGAAAAACTGTACATCAATTATAATTTTTAATGTTTTCATTTAAAACTACCAAATTCAGAGCATTTTTTATTTATCCTGGGAGATCTTTGTTTTTAAAGAGACTTAACATTATTGGAGATGGGCAAGAGGCAGCTGATATTACTGATAGTATTTTTAGGACTTGATAGTGATTTTAAAAAGAGGGCTCAATAGATCTGTCTCTCTCTCTGATCTTGCTCTAATTTACCTTTCAATCAGTCATCTATCTATCACTCCCTAGTCCAGGAAAACTTCATTTTAAGAAAATACTTTCGGAGATATGATTTGAGAATTAAAAATTAAAATATAGGGCAGTTATTCTGACGCAGCTTGCAGGTTGGGTACAAAATTTATTAGGCAACAGCTCAGTGACAAAATGAGACATGACAGCCCAGCCCTCCTGGACATTCTTTTTTCTTTTTTTCTTTTTATTGTTTTTGACAGAGAGAAAGAGAGAGCGAGATACAGAGACAGACAGAGACAGAGACAGAGAGAATGGGGAGGGCCCAGAACAGTCTCCATAGTTGCACATCATTCGTTTTTCCACATAGTTTCATTCCACAGGGGGCGCGGGGCTGCACAGGGCAGGAACTGGGCCGGGGTCTCACCCCGGTGAGAACTGAATTGGGGTCACTCCCCAGTTCAGCATGTGGGTCTGCACGGACCAGGGCATGGATTTAATCCTCGTTCCCCAGGGCTGCAAAGTGAGCGCCTAACCCACTGAACCATCCTGGCTTCCCCCCTAGTGGACATTCTAACCAGCAGATTAAAGGTGAAAAGAAGGCTCATATTCCTGCAGGGGTAGAATACATCTCATGTGGAAAGAATTTGTCTCTTTCCAGTAAAAGCCAGGATGGAGATGGGGAAGCACGTGGCTCCCCTGGGGAGACCTCGGGGCCTCTGGGAAACAGGCCCTGTGAGGTCACATCCTGGAGCAGATTGTCATGTTACTTTGTCTTCTGGATACTTTTATCTCTGCTCATTCTTTCGCATTTGCTGAGCTTCCATGGCATTGGAAGCACTTTGCTCAGAGCTGGATGCATAGCACTGAACAAGACAGACAAGATCCCTTCTCTGCGATGCCTCACAGGCTGGCTGGGGCCTGAGAAGAGATGGGTATTATGTGACTAGACACTTAAAAATATAACACGTCAAATAGATTTTTCTTTCCTTCATAGAAATATGCCTTCACATTCATAGCGCAAGTTGATGAGAAAACATGTTTTCCCCCAGAAAAGCAGTTTTCCTCTAGCTCTTGTTGGAATTGATTATGAGTATCACACAGATTAGGAATGCATTTGTGGGAGCTGACCAGCCTTTGGTGGAGCCCACTGTGTTCCCACCCACTGCCCTCAGAGCAGTCACTCTGACACTTTCCCCATTGTTCTAAAGGAAGGCGTGGCAGGGGGGTAATGGGTGACCTGCCTCTCTCTGCGAATAGGCCAAGTACTTGTCCGTTCCCTGAAAGCCCTGCCCTGCTTGCCTCTTGAGCTCAAAGCGGCCTCCCCGCTCCTCCTCCCCTTGTGTCCTATCAGGCTGACTGAGTCCTGCATGCGGGACTGGCACGGGGAGCCTGTTGTTTCTAATTGTGAGGCAGATGACCTGACTTCGTGACTTCTTCTGATATATTAGGGCCTCTTCAACTTCAACTTTTGTTTAATCCACCTACTGTTTTGGATTGTTTGGGTATTTGTAGAAGCATGGTTTGCAAATCAATACTCTGTACTAAGCCTGAGGAGTGTGGAAGGAAGGAGCATGGGTGTGGGCTGAGTGGAGCAGGAGGGAGGACCTGGGACCACCTCCCATCCCAGTCAGAGCAGTTCAGAGCCGGGCAACTCCGATTATTGCCAGGTAATATCTTGGGGTATTTATTCCAGAATGTCTTCAGTTCTCAGGTCTAGTATTCTTGTATAGCAAAGGCATTGGAATGGGATGATAATGTCAACTGTCCTTTATCAAGCTCCTACTACATTCCTTGTAAACACTGTATGAGACAGCCATCGTGGTTCTTCCCCATTTTATAGAGGCGGTAGAGTTTAAGTATTTGACCAGGGTTGCCAAGCAACCAAGTAGTAGAGTTAGCATGTGAACCCAGAACTGCCCACCCCATGCCTGGGCTTGACTCTTAGGCGGCATCCACTTCCCATCACTGATGTGATTCCAGCTACAATTGGGTGCCCACAGAGCTGGGGTGGTAGCTGCATGGGGGGCGAGGTTGCCAGCTCACTGGTGGGCATTCCTGGTGATGATGGCACACTGTCTTGCCGAGTCCAGATGTTGCCACAGAACCCTTCCTAGCTAGTGCTCTGGGCAAGTGGACACCTGTTTGCTGTTCCTGCCATCAATGGATCCCAGAGTATGGCCAGTGTGCCAGGAATTTGGCTAGGTTTCCCAGAGCTTCAACCTGTCATTCTTCTAGGGACAGTCCCTGAGCACGGGGTGGGGACACTGCGTCCTGTGGCACTGCTGTCTGTGGCTGGAGGAGCTGCTGTTCTTTCAGCAGGCTTTGGTGTTTCCTGGAAACCTGGCATCTCCTCGTGTGCAGGCCCAGCCCCTGCCACCTCCCTTGCTGGCTCCAAGTGCTTTATGCCAAGTGATTAATGAGTTTTCCCCACCAAGTTGAGCTACGGTTTGGTTGGCATGACTGTATGTCCCCAGTGAATGTGGAAGGGAGCAGTGCCCAGCCTCTTCAGGCCTGTCTGTGCCAGAGAGCCCGGGTCTCGCCGTTCTGATTGTCGAGAATGTGCTGTGCATGGTGGGGTATGAGGCAGGCAGCCCCGCTTCCCCATCCCCACATTGTTCTTTAGTAAGAGTTGAGTCTTTCCAAAGCTCATATGACGCAGTGCCCTCTCAACTGCACGCTTTATTTTGAACAACAAAGTACAGTGTGAGAACACCTGAGCCTGAGACAACTTCAGTCATTACTGAATTCTACAAGTCATGTGACAGTGTTATTAAAAATAACAGGAGGCAAAGAAAAGTAACAGGTTAGTCATTATTCCTGGGGTTTTGATCTCATAAGTATGGAATATTGACATAAGTGAGCCTTTGAAGATCATTAATAAAAGGAAGATAGTAAGTGGCTACACATTTATGAGTATAAGCTGATGAAAAAACTGACTGCCTTAATGATATACATATATGAACATGGGTTCTCATGCGTTGGGATACCATTTCCAATGACAGCGTCCTACATAAATTCACGTAGAGCTGTATCCAACATCTTAAATGGATGATGAGGATGCTGTGTTTTGAAAAACTGCTTGGATAACTTGAGGGTTGATAAAGGCATTATGTGAGGATGCACATCAAGAGTTGAAGGAGGGAAAGTGGGATGGCTCAGTGGGTTAAGTGCTCACTTTGCGGCCCCAGGGACCGAGGATTGAATCCCAGCCCTGGCCCGTGTGGACCCATATCCTGAACTGGGGTGTGCCTCCCATGTGGGAGACCCCCCCAGTTTGGTTCTCACCCCAGGGTTTGGCCCCTGGCTTGGGGAGTTGGGCCTCCCATGTGGGAGGCTCCCTGGGCTCTCCCATTCCCTCTGTCTCTGTCTTTGTCAAAAACAATAAAATAAATCTTAAAAAAAAGAGAGTTCAGGAGGAAATTATTTTGCAAGCTGACTGTTGGAAAAGTAGTGTTTTATAATAAATGGGATTTTTTAGATAAAAAAATAAATAAAATTAATAAAAGTTATTGTTATTTGACTTTCTAATCTAGTTCCCTAAAAATCATATGGGTAAGTTGGTGCAAACCATTGTTTTGGATCTTCTCATTGGCCAATTGCCTTCAATATGGGAATCACCTTATGTTCCTGATTTTTTAGGTTATATGGTAATTCTTCCTGCAGCCTCTGAAGTTAGGATTTGAAAGGGAGGAGGGATGGAGAAAGGGTGGCATTTTCTCTGCCCAATCCCTCTCTTTTTCTCTCTTTTCATCACTCTTGCTTCTCTGCGACCTCCAGATACCAGAACCTGGGCTGGGCTGGGCCGGGCTCCTCAGAGTGTCCTTGACTCCAACCCTGCCCTGGGAGATCCCGATCAGCACATGTGTTTTAGACATTGGGATGCCTGGGTGTTTTGATTTATACTTGCAGTGTCTGTGCTTGGCTTCTTGCTGCATAAAGTGTATTCTGTGGTGCATATTAATTTATCTACAAGTAGATTTATGACATGAAATATTCATTGGAGCAGGCTTTACCGTACAGCATTTGGAACAACGTACCGAGTACAGTTTGTCCTCATAAATCTATTAATGCTGATGGGATGTAATTTGTCTCCTGCGATGCTTTGGGGTGAGATGGAGGCCCAAGAAGGGGAAGAAGCTGGCTGTTGAAATCTCTTTATCTCCTGTAGCTTGGTGGTGGCAGGCCCTGCTCTGCATGTGTGTATGTGTGCGTGCGCGTGTGTGGTTATACACATCAGTGCGCTCTCTTCCTTTTTAAGGAATATAGAGGCTTCCATTTCTGAGCGAGCCCTCTTGTCAGCTTCCAGCTTCTTGTCAGATCCCAGTTTCCAGCAGTGGTTTGGAGGTGTAATGAGACTCAGAGAGCAAAGGTGGCTCATGAGTGAGGACGCATCTGTGAAGAGAGGAGAGATTGAGCAGGGAGGCAGGGGCATGATGCTCACTCTCAGGACACAGGCAACGTGACAGACCCTGAGCCAGGAGACTCACCTGCTTGTCCCAGGGAGTCCCAGCAGCCACCATAAAAGATAGGTGTTACCATGTCTGCATTGGAGGCTCAGAGAGGTTAAGTAAGTGGTCCGAAGTGCAGTTCATTTAGTTCAGCAGCCCTATCCTGATGGCTTGTCTGGAGCCCGGGTCTGGGCACAAGGCACAGAGCAGTCACAGCCTCTGGCCCCAAGGAGTGTCCCACCCAGCAGATGTGGAAGCAGACCCATGGAGGAGCCAGGCAGGGAGGTGGCGCCTCCGTCCCATGCAATAAAGGGTGCACAGCAGGGCATGACAAGTTGCAGGAGGTTGTGTGAAGGCTGGAGTAGATGTGCAAGCAAAGTGTCCAAGCGAAGTTGGAGGACTGGATAGGGGTTTACCAGGCAGGTGGGGGCTGGGAGGCAGGAGTGGGGCTGGCAGAGGGGGTTCTAGATTGTGCAAAGAGTGGGCAGACCTATACAAGCACATACAGGACACCAAGGTGTGGTGGGCCAGGTAGGGACTGCTGGGTCAGCACTGCTCAATTCCCAGAGGAGGGCGGGCGGGAAGGAAGCCAGAGCCCTAGCAGGGACCTCATAAGCCTCGCTGGGGAATCTGAACAGTAATCGAGGGCTGTGAGGAACCCTCAGAGGTTTTGAAGCTGTGAGACAGGGCCCAAAAGGAACCTGGGCAGGATGGAGCCAGCGTGCCCGCGTGAGGACTTCCTGGGCGTCACCCACACCCGTCTCTTCTCTTGCGGGCATGGCCACTGCCAGCAGCCGGTCGGAGAATTGCCGTGGCCTCTCTTGCTGCTGTGGGGGCCTGTGCAGGTAGGTTCTTGGCCCTGGGG
This sequence comes from Craseonycteris thonglongyai, assembly GCA_004027555.1. Classification (NCBI taxonomy): domain Eukaryota; kingdom Metazoa; phylum Chordata; class Mammalia; order Chiroptera; family Craseonycteridae; genus Craseonycteris; species Craseonycteris thonglongyai. Next base: position 32,352 of record PVKE010003152.1, on the reverse strand, counting down.
TCGGTAGGTGGTGGCTGAGCAACATGGGGCAGCCTTGCAGGCTTGTCCCATCAGCGGCCAGAGAAGAGGGAGGTGGGAGGGGTCTTCGGCAGATCTCTTCTGAGGATTGAAGAAGGAGAAGGAACATTCTGGCTTGGGCTGCATGTACTGAATGCCTTCCTATGTGCAGTGGAAGGTTCTAGATGTTGTAGGGAACATGGAGCAGCAGGGAAAACATACAGAAAGTATATGAGTGGAGTGTGTGGTAATTTGGTATCTGGATGGGATGGACTTAAATGTGGCCTAATGTCAGACCACACTCATGAATGTCCTATCAGCACTCTTGTCTACTCGGATCACCGGTCATGCTGATGCTTTCCTCCTCCGTTGGTTGCCGTTACGGAAAGAGGATGCATTTGTAGTTGGAAGAGCAGGGGGCTTGGAATCTGGAGACAAAGGTTTGAGTTCTGGCTCGGCCACTTTTAGCTCGATGACCTCAGGCAAGTGTAACGTCTGGGAGCATCTGCTTTCTTGTTTGCTTTGGAGCTACGATAGGGATGTCTGCCTCACCGAAGTCCCAGGTGGTCATGGCAATTGGTGTGTGCATGTGAGAGTGTTTCATGAACCGCAGAGCTCTGTTCAGCAGCCAGTGGCATTGCTAGACTCTAAGCATTCTGGCGAAGGTGGTGCCTGATTCTTCCTTATGCCTCTCACAGCACCTCCAACATGTCTGGGACACCCATGAAATGCTGGTTGAGTCAATGGACGAGTTTACTGTGGTGTTAGGCATTTTCAGGGCCCCACTTTCCAAAGACCATCTCACTGTTGACACTACTGGAAAGGGGTGGTGCAGCACCCATTGGCCCATGGAACCTGTAGTGGCCACCAGGAGCTGCGATGCTGGGACCGGTGTCAGCCGCTCAGACATGCTGAGGATTCTCATTTCAGGACGAGTTTCACAAGGTTTCCAGTCACTGGGCATCGGGCACCCTTCGGGAGGGCCCAGCGTGAAGTTCAGAAGCCGAAAGCAGACTGGGGGCTGCTCCCATGCCCGTCCTGGCTCCCACTCTTCTTCCCATCACCCCCTGCCCCACATGCGTGCCTGCACGCCCTTCACACTCTGTGTCCCTGTCCCTATAGGCAGCCTCTCTGACTCCTGTTCCCTATTTCCTCAACTTTCACTTGGGACCCCCTAGTTGGGGCCTTTGAGAGACACCGTCTCCCCCAGGGGGACCCATGTGTGTGCTGGGTGTCTGGAGCTGGTTTGCTCACTCCTGTGGTTTCCTTGTGCTGCAGGTCGTCTTTCACGATGTCGCTGTGCTGACGGACAAGCTCTTCCCTGTGGTGGAGGCCATGCAGAAGCACTTCAGCGCTGGCTCGGGGACCTACTACAGCGACTCCATCTTCTTCCTCTCGGTCGCCATGCACCAGATCATGCCCAAAGGTAACCTGGACTGCCAGGTGCAGCAGCCCCTGCTACCTGTTGTTTGCTCTGTTGCCCTGTATCACAGAGCTCCACAACAACGTGAGGGGCCAGCCACACGTTCTGAGCTGCCAGTGCAGAGTCCAGGGCCGGGGTCTGGGTTGCACAGCTCCCCGGGCACACTCACAAGGACACAGTGAGAGTGGTGCAGTGTGGTGTCCTAGACTCAGGGCATCAGGGCTCGGCCCTGACTCTGCCCCTTGCACACACCCCCCTCTGGGATTCACTTTGCTCATTTGATTAATGGCAGGTAGGACTGGATGACCTCCATCTACATCTGTTAGTCTATTCTTTTTAGTTTGAATCTGTACTTACCAGACTTTAAAATATCAAATCTAGATGTGAGAGATTCAAATTATGACTGAATAGGACATTTTTTGTTTTGAAACTCTGATGCACAATTAAAGTATTTTCTGAGCTTTCATCCCTCAAGGGTTGAAAAGATACAATTGTCTAGTCTGTGACAGGTCCGGTCTTCCGTGGACTAGAAGTCCGTGGGGAGGGGATCTTATTGATGGGGTGTTCCAGGCTTTTGGATTTTTCTCTTCCAAATGGTCCTTGATTGATCCTGGAGCCCTGGCTATTGCCCAGTTTCTGGCATGGTGGACCATGACCGGAGGCATTTAGGGGTGATGAGGGGAGTTTGGGGGTCTTGGAATAGCAGTTCTCTGAACTGTGACTGGCTGAGTTTCCAGCAGTTTCCAGACCAGACAGAACCGATAGACAGGCCATGTGGTGGAGGCCTGCTGTTCCCAGCCAGCAGACCAGAAGTGAAAGGGGTGTGAGAGCAGCGCCGTCTGAAGGGGCCTGTGAGCCAGGAATTCAGGAGTTGGAGGTTCACATGCAGTTCCATCAGCAGGTTGTCATTCCATGGGGACAGCTAGCTCATCCATTTCAGCTGGGACTTTGTCTCCACCAGGCAAGTTCCTGCACCATGGAGGCCCCTGAATATTCTTCTAGCTGTAAGGCAAGAGCTCAGAGAGCTTCACTGAGAGGGGGTCTGAGAAAGGAGACAAGCTCACCAAAAGGGCACAGGGAAAAGAATCTGATTCCTCACAGACAACCAGGTGCAGCCTGCTACAGAGGAGAGAGACGAAGGACTTGAGTGACTTGCTTAGGGTTATACGGCCATTGAAGTGGCAGAGCTGGGGGTTCAACCCAGGTCTGTCTGACATGGAGGCCTACTTCTCCAAGTAGTAGTTACCACCACTCTCTCAGGGGGGCTGTATGGGATCTCTCTGGACAGGCCTGTGCAGGTGCTGTGGGTCACTCAGACTGGAGGGAGGCGTGGTTTGTGCTCTCCTGGGTTCTGGGGGTGGGTGGCAGTGACGAAAAGACAGACGTAGTTGCTGATCTAGCTCTGGCACTGAACTCTTGTGTGCCTTTGGCTGAGCCAGTTTGTTTCTGTCGACCTCAGTTTCCCACCCTATATATGAGGAGGCTGATCTAATGAGCTGTTTTGGCTTGCATCAGAAGAGTCCAGGGTCACAGGACTCCCCTATGGGGTTCTGTAGTCTGGGAAGCCAAGGGAAGAGGAGTTCTACTCTTATGCCCTGCCTCTTCTGGCCCGCCCCACTCCTAGCAGCCTATCTTGATTGCTATGTAGGTCAAGCTTTGGAGCAGGATCCTATTTGGTCAAGTGGTTTCATGATTATACTAGTTTGAAGCAACTCAACCAGAGGGACCTGACTAGTCCTGTTGTCCTGCATGTGTGATGGTCCTTGAATGCAATGCTGTGACAGAAGAACAGACAAAGGACAGCAGGAGCTAGCTCTCTGCCATCATGTGCTACACTCTAGGCCAGTCATGCTTGGGGCACCAGAGGGTGGGGGAATAGACAATTCTCCTTTGGAAATTGTCAGAGCAGAGAGATATTTCTGCCTCCCAGTGCCAGGGAGGGCCAGGAGGTGAATTGTGATGCATAGATGACAAAAATGAGGAGCCTCAGGTTGTTGTCCCTCTACCTCTCTGACTTTGCCCTGCCTGGTGGCCTGGCCTTGTCCAGGGGGAGATGTCTGCAGAGACAAGGCTTTGGCCAGAGCTGTACTGTGGATGCAGTAGATCAAATCAGCAGTGTCCCTGCCAGTGCAGGTCAGGCCTCTGAGGGTCCTGTGTCAGGAGGTGGGGCAGGAACTGACTGTGTAGGTGTGCAGCGGGCAGACCCAAACACTGAGCCCTTCCTTGGGTTCTTCAGGCGAATGAATATCCAGAGATTCATTTTTATGTCTACCCAAAGTCTGCTTCCTAAGAAGGGAGTTATTAGGAGTGACTAAAATCTGACAGTCATAAAATGAAGCGAGCAGTCCTAGAGCTCTTGCAGAGTCCGGGGTGCTTCTGCCGAGCAGTTTGGCTGACGCACAGCACTTGGCCATGTGCAGAGCTCCTCCTGGGCACATCCTCTGGAATTCCTGCAGTTTTTGGAAGGATGCTTTGCTTTTAGGCACTGTGAGTGCTGTCTTGGGTTTGTCATGGCTCTGTTTTGCTGCCTTTTTTTGTATCCATTTTTCTTTAATCATAGAAGTTGCTGTTTTGGGGTTTGTGGATGATTTTGTTCTTGTGTGATTGGTGTATTCTTGCTGTTTTGCTTATATTGTTTCACACTGTTCTTTTTTCTCTGGGAAAGTAAGAATGGAGCATGGGTGGGTTATAAGCCCTTGGTCCCATTCAGGAAGGCTGGGTCTGGAATTTTGTGTTCCTCTGAGTCTCAGGAGGTCCCATCTGGTGTTTGCCTCAGAAACCCAGATTATTTCTCTATGTCCAAGCTTCTCCCTCTCCTCCAACCCTATAGCAAAAATAAGGATCATCCTTCTGTATTTAAACTACCTTTAAAGTATGTTTACTTTTTTCTATTTTAAAAGTAACACACATTCATAAAGAGATATTGAGATATTCATAAAGATATTCATAAAGAGATATTGATAGATATATCAACTATGAGGGTGGGCTGATAAATGTTGCCTCCACTGTAATAGTTTTTGCTACATTAGACATGTCTGAATATAACTGGTTCTGTATCATCACATGCTATCTCCCCTCCATCATTCCTGACCTTGCACATCCAGATGCTTACCGGTACATTTTTCACCCAGTGCACATTGAAATGGAAGAGTGTTCAGACATTTGGTTCGAACAGCTGCTATTACTGAATTCCTAGCAGCTGAAAAAGTTCCTTCAATTGAAATTCACAGGTCACCGTAAATGCAAGCCATTCATGGTGATCCGTATGTTGATGTGATTACAGTAAGATGCTGGGTAAGGCGGTTCAAGAAGGAGAAGTGAGGCAAGCAGATGTGAGGCACAAACCACAGAGTGGAAGGCCTGTGACTGCAAGTGATCAGCTTCATCAAGATTGCGTCAAAGAACTGATCCATGGAAATCGTCGCATAAAACAAAAAGGAATTGCTGGTAAATTAGGAATTTCTAAGGAGAGAGTGGACATTATTAGTGTCCTTGGATTCGTCAGGGTTTGTGCCAGGTGGGCACATGCTGTCTGATGAAATGAAAGCGGAAAGAGTTGGCATTTCTCAGGAACTCCTGGAGTGTTTTGAAAAAGAAGATGAGGACTTCCTTTTTTTTTTTTTTCACTTTTTTTGCTAATTAAATTTATTGGGGTGATACTGGTTAGTGAAATGTTGTACGCATGGCGAGGACTTCTTAAAGAAGATCATTACAGACAATGAAACTTGGGCCCATCATTATGACCCTGAGAACAAAAGGCAGTCCATGGACGACCGCCATCAGGGATCACCTCGGCCCCCAAAATTAAAAACTCAGGCCTCGGTTGTGAAGGTCAGACCACTCTTCCATTTCTTGGTCTGAACATTCTCCCATTTCAATGTGCACTGTGTGAAAAATGTAGGCATCTGTGTGTGAAAGGTCAAGAATAATGGGTGGGGGGAGATACCACATGACTACACAGAACCAGTTAGATCCAGATATGTCTAATGTAACAAAGTACATTATAGTAGAGGCAAAGTTTATCAGCCCACCCTCGTACATCAAAATAAAAAAAAGTTATTCCTTTACTACTACATATACATCATCACTATCAATTCTTGATTACCTTATAATATTTTCCCAACATGTAGCTTTTTAACAATTTAGCCAAAATAGGAATCATGCTATGTATGTAAAGCATTTGGAGTGTTTTTGACATGTCCAAGTATGAAATGGAAACTTCATTTAAACTCAAAAACTTGAATGAAATGGTACAAGTGAAACTGCATTATGAAATTCTCAGTTAATGTTACTTATCATGATTTTTTGTGTAATTATAGTGCTTGAAAATTTTTTGAATGGTTTCATTATGTAGATGAACCTTAGTTCACTTTATCATTTCCCTGTTCTCAGCTACCAACATGCTTTCTATTTTTTCTTACGATTATAAATTACACTGTGATGGATATCTACGTGCATAGAGGTTATTTTCTCTAATTAGGATTATTTCCTTATGCTCTCTGGGCCCAAGGTGATCTGTACAAAGCCAGCTTGTGTGAACTCCCCACCCACCTTCCCCTCTGCGCTGTCATCAGCTTGCGTGGGTGAGGTTCTGTACGGCTTTCTAAGCCCCTTGATGTCTGACCTCTTGGGGGGACCTCAGGCTGCCACATACGAGCAGCAGGACATTGCTGTCCCCACTTGACAGGAGAGGCAGGGAGGAGCTGAGGTGTGGCCATTTCTCTGTGTCTTAGAGTAGGCGGAGCCTCCCACCTGGGTTTCTGATGCCTGGCCCGGACCTGAACGCCCAGCCTCTCTCCCACACAGTGCCTTGAAGCTTCCAAAGCCTGGCCTCCGCTCTCCTCTCCTCAGCCCCTCTCTGCAGCCCTGTGGAGGGGGCCTGGCTGGGCTGGGTGGGGTGTGGTTAACCTCATGTGTGTTGCCCAGACGGTCCCGGAGCAGCGCTGCTCAGCCCACATGTGCAGAGTGAAGAACGAAGGGGCCCTACAGGCAGAACCCGCTGGCCCTGATTTTGGGTAGAGCTTGTTTTTCTTTCCATTCCTTGCTGGAAGGTTTCATGTGTGGCTGGCTGGCAGGTCCTGCCCTGACACTTGCCTGCTCACCCTCTGCTCCTCACTCACACCCAGTAGGCTTTTATCTCCTCCTGATGATGGTGGTAAGTTCATCACCATTGGAAGCATCTTAAGCAATGGGAAAGCAAACATTTTGCCTAATTGGAGCTGGAGGGACTGCCAGCTTCCTTCTCCTGTGTCACATGGCTCCCAGGAGCTGTTGGCTCCAGCTCAGTGACATGTGTCGTAAAAACCACCCTTACTGAGGCTGAGCCATGATGCCTGGTGCATGACTGTGGTAGGGTTCTCCCTGGGTAGAGAAGGCAGGGGCCTGGACGCTGGGTAGCATGTAAGGCTGCAGAGAGGCCCCCGGAGACCTTCCTGTAAGGGTCTCCTCTTCTGTGGTCGACCTGTGCTAGTGGACATTCTCGGCCAGGGGTCTGGAGCTCGCTCCTCTGGGTGGCACAGAGACGTTTTCTGGGTTGCTGCTTCATGTGATCATGGCTCTGGGGTGGGTGGCATGGGCTAGCAATTAGGCAGGATGTCATGAAGGCCACAGCGGAGATCCACACAATGCTGAGGGATTTAGAAGAGAACAAGTCCTAGGCATTTGGCAAGAAGGAGGTGGCTTTGGGGAGAGGTGGTACTTGAACTTTGAAGGATAGGTAATATTTCACTGTGTGGAAACAGGGAGGGAATAGTTTGGGCAGTTGGAAAGGGTCATGGTGTGTGTTTGGGAAATGCCACTTTGGAGAAACTTAGGAGGGCACATGTTGGGGAGAAGTAGGGGTGAAGATAGGTGAGGGACGTTGGCATGCGCTGTGGAAGCTTGGGTGCCAGGCTGAGGGCTGGCCCTGGACACAGGAGACAAGGCCTTTGTGGGCATTTTTGACTGGGAGGAACCTGACCAGATTGTGCTTTAGGAGAGCCGCTATGTCTGAGACGGGGAATGGATTGTAGGGGGACATGTTGGAGTCCAACTGTATATATTTTTTGAGTGTCTGCTGAGCTAGGCATTATGAACAGGCTGGGAGAGACCCACAGCTGGACTTCCTGGCTTCAAGCAGCAGCTACTCTAGACTGAGCATGTGTCTATGTGTGTGCACATACATGCTTCTGTGTATCATGCATGGACACATACGAAAGGTGAGCTCTAGTCCCCACTGAGACCTGAAGGCAGCCCCAGCTTTTGGAAAGCTTTCCTCTTTCCACGAGAGCCCAGGGGCTACAAGGGTCATTACACTGGCTGATGCAGGAACGTTTATGAAGAGCTTGCAGCTTTTAGTAACTGTGGGTTTAGAAAAAGAGGAAATGAAATTGGGAGAGTAGGCAGAGCAGTCTTCCACGCTGAGCTCCAGTCGTGGGGTCATAAACTCCTGTAAAACCAATGCAAATATTCCTGCCACTGAACCACTTGCTTATCAGTCCTTTGCACTTTAGTATGAATTAGCCCCATTTGATTGCCTTCTTCTGAACACCAAATTGAGATAGATGCCCCAAGGGAATGAGATGTGTAATATGTTTGATGGATAAATAAGGGGAAGCCGGAATGGCTCAGTGGGTTAAGCGCTCACTTTGCAGCGCTGGGGACCGAGGATCGAGTCCCAGCCCGGCCCGTGCAGACCCATGTGCTGAACTGGGGAGCTTCCACAGTTCAGTTCTCTCTCTGTCTCTGTCTCTCTCTCTGTCTCTCTCTCTCAAAAACAATAAAAAATAAATAAATAAAAATATATATTTAAAAAAAAATAAATAAAATAAATGAGACTGAGGGAAAGGTCGGTGGGAGGAGGAAAAGAATATTTTGGGGTCCGATGTACTCCTGAAGCCTTTTGGAGAAAGCCTCAGGGTCCCCTTGACAAACCCCTGAGTCCAGGCAGAGGGAACGAAGGAGAAGGGAGGCTGACTACCAGATCCAGACCTTGGTGAGACCTGAATCCTGGGAAGGCTCAGGAAACTGTTTTCCTCCCTAGTTCTTTCCTTCTTAGATCATCTAGTAAGTCTGGCCTCTGGGCCATGGAACCCAGGCCTGGACAGTGGAGCTAGGCTTTAGCCATGCCATGTATCTACCTGGCTTCTATAGGCTCACCTTGGTGCCTGCCTGTTTTACCCTGGTTTCTGTTGGTGTGGGGCATATAGTAATTCTAATTGATTGACTTCCTGATGAGCTTTGGACAAAACCAGCTCCATATGAAATAGCTGGTTTGTATACTGTGGGCCCCAGTGGGGTCTGGGACAGCCACTCGCTCTGGTCTGTGCCCATTATGGGGTCATGTTTCCAGGAGCCCTGTGTTTATTTTGGTTTCCCTCCCCACAGTTGAGGAGGGAAGTTCTGCACATTGTCCGGTGTGTACATGGAGGAGGGATGGGTTCGAGTTGTGGCAGCCTCTCCTGACTTGGTCTCTGGTGGGGGGATTGACACTTCTAGACTCAGGATGCCCATGGTCACTGGCTGTGAGCTGTGAGCTGTGCTGGCAGCAGTGACGTCTAGACTCCTCTGTGTCCCTGGAAGGACTCATTCAGGGTCATCCTTGGTGGGTGGGGGTTGTCGCTCTGACTGGCTCTGTTTGGGTCATTCTGAAGAGGGGGCATTTGAGACGAGGAAGAGGGTGTTCTCTGCCTGTTTGGGGACAAAATGTCCATCATTTGCAACCCCTCATCTTTATAGAGGGTGTTCATGTTAATCTATAAGGGGGATGGGTGTAGCAGGCACTGTGATCCCAAGACAAGGGAATTCAGGCACAGAGTGGGAGACTTTCCAGGGTCACAGAGCCTGGCTGAGCAAGGACAGGACCAAGGCTCCCTGACCCCCCCCCAGCTCGTGCACACCAAGGACGCTCCTACGCTTTCCTGACTTGGGCTAGAGGCTGGCCATGCCATGTTACTTGTGTTTCCAGGCTTACCTCAGGCCCGGCCTCTGAGACAGTGTGGGAGGGTTTGCTTTTGTGGAAGCTTTTCTTTGTTTACCCCTAGACCTGTGCGTGAGGCTTTGGGGTAAGCAGAGACACTCAATCCTGCCTCAGTTTCATCTTTCCTCATCTGTGAAGTGGGGATAATTTCATCTTTTCTGCCTTGATTATAGGGCTATTGTGAGGAAGGGGTGGGAAAATATTGAATAAACAGTGATCTACTGCTGCTGATTATTGTTTTGTTTTTTTAAAGATTAATTTTATTGTTTTTGACAGAGAAACAGAGACAGAGAGAGACAGAAAGAAGGGGGGAGGGCCCAGAGCAGTCTCCATAGTTGTACATCATCAGTTTTCTACATGATTTCGTTCCATAGGTGGGTGGGGGCCATGCAGGGTGAGAACTGGGCTGGGGGCCTCCCACATGGGAAGCTCACCCCAGTTCAGCATATGGGTCCACACGGGCCAGGGCCCGGATTTGATTCTGAGTCCCCAGGGCTGCAAAGTGAGTGCTTAACCCATTGAACCATCTGGCTTTCCCAATTATTGTTATTACTTCATGCTGGAGTTTCTTCAGTTCAGATGCCCCTAGAACAGCGGTTCCCAAGCTTGGCCATCTAGGGAACCCTCCAACTGTCCACATCACCAATGACTGTCTTTCCCATTTGTCACCAGGAGAACATCAATGCCCAGTTAGGGGGGAAGGACTGTTCAGGGTGGGGTGCTGCCCAGAGAGTGGGGTCTGGCTGATGGTCAGCTCCAGGCTGGAACTGATTGTCCCATTACTGTGTGACTGCACGTACCCTGGGATAATGACACTAAGTTGTGAGGAGTAGGGATTGCTGAAGGTAGTTGAGCAGATCTATTATTAATATCCATGTTAAGACTCCTAACAATTCTGTGACATAAGCAGGAATTAAAATTCCACTTTTACAGATGGACATGAGAACAAGAGAGGGTGAAGTGATTTGAACAAAGTCACCTGGTGACTGAGAGATTAGGATTGAGATTGTCCAACTTCACCTGTCTCCTGGTCACCGTTGTCCCAGGTATTCAAAGGGAATGTTGGATTTTATCACATCCTCAGTCCTCTTCAGCCATGCATTCTGGGTATTGCTTAGAGCACACACTTCATTTATATGCACACCAGGAGTGCATTGGCCATGTAGGAGTGTAGCCATGTAGGTGTGTGCGTGTTTGCTTTAAATATGTTCCACAATTTTTAGTTGGGTGTACACCCTTCCAGATGTGTCTTCTTCACTGGAAGTTCTCAGAATCCCATTTTGTCCTTGGCACTTTGGGCCTTAGCATCTTCTCCACATCTGTCTCACTCTCTAAAAAGTCTTAGCTAGTCACTTAGAAAAGAAAAATTTTTATTTTTTAGAAAAATTTCAGATTCATGGAAAGACTGTGAAGATAGTATAGAGAGTTCCCATACCGTATTTTCCGGCGTATAAGACGACCGGGCGTATAAGACGACCCCCTAATTTTACAGTTAAAACATAGGTTTAGGCCTATATTCGCTGTATAAGACTACCCCCCACTTCCAAGGCTGTAGTCTTATACAGCGAATATAGGCCTAAACCTATGTTTTAACTGTAAAATTAGGGGGTCGTCTTATACGCCGGAAAATACGGTATATCCCACTTCCAAGTTCCCCTATTAGCGTATTACATTAATATGGTGTGTTTGTTGCAATTAATAAACCAGTGTTGATACATTGTTATTAATTAAAACCCACACTTTATTTAGATGTCCTTAGTTTTCATCTAATGTCCCTTTTCTGTCCCAGGATCCCATCTAGGATGCTACATTACATTTGCTTGTCATGTCTTATGCTTCCCTTGATGGTGAAATTTTCTCCAATTTGCCTTGTTCTGGGTGACCTTGATAGTGTTGAGGAGTAGCGGTCAGATATTTTGGAGAGCGTCCCTTAATTGGGATTTGTCTGATTTTTTTTTTATCATTTGACTGGAATTACAGGTTTTTAGGAGGAAGACCACAGAGGTAAAATGCCGTTTCCATCACATCGTATCAGGGATACATGATTTATCACCATGGATGTTGACTTTGATCACCTGATTGGGGTAATACGTGTCAGATTTCTCCACTGTAAATTACTCTTATTCCCCCCTCCCCGTGCTTAAAGAATGTGCGTGGCCATTTTTCCAACAGTGTGTTTCCACTGCTTGGGCCCGTCCCACATGTCCTGCTGGTGATGTCTGCCCTCCTGCCGTGCCATCAGCCATGCTCTGGGGAAGCCGAGAGACTTGGAAAGGCTGTTTCACTCTTCTAGACAGTTGGTCCCATTTTACTGTGTAGGTCAGTAGATGATCGTGTCTGAGCTTCCAGGCCCAGTGTCTGCAGGGAGCGTGGAGCTAGGCGAGTCTGAGGCAGGCTGACGGAGGGTGAGGGTGGGTGGGTCTGTTATAGATCACAAAGAACAGGAACCCAGGCTCTGGGTCAAACAGAGCTGGGTGCAAATCGCATCTCTGTGACTCACTAGATTTGCAACTGTGGGAGGTTACAAAAAAGCAGCCAAATGGTGTAGTGGTGAAGAACATTGGCCTGGTGACAGTGCCTGGGTTCTTGGCTAGGCTGACCAGACGTACTGTTTTAAAACGGGACAGAAAACAGTGGTACCTCTTGAATTTAGCCCGGTGAGACTAGGCTGACCATACATACCATTTGAAATGGGACAGAACTGTTGTTTTCTGTCCCATTTCAAATGGTACGTCTGGTCAGCTTTGTCTTGGCAGCCCTATCACTGACCTGCTGTGTGACTTCTGGCCAACTTATTGAACCCGTCTGTGCCTGGGTTTACTCATCTATAGAATGGAAATAACAACAGTTCACATCTCATGGGTTGTTATGAGAGTTAAGTGAGTAGTATATGTAATGGACTTAGAACAGTACGTGGAACATGGTAAAGTGATACCTCTTAGCATTGTGCATAGCACATGGCGATTGCCCAGTAATTGTGAGCTGTTTTGAGTGGGGATGATGAGCTCTGCCTCCAAACCAGAGGGGTGTGTGGCTGGAGTTATTCCTAGCCTCTTAGGCCACCCACCTTGCCTTTTGGAAAGATCTGATGTGGGATAAGGAGATTTCCTGGATACCCCTGGGTGAGTCATGTCACCTCTCATCCCCAGGTGAGGCTTGCCATCTCTGAACTGCCTTCCACTCAGGTTCCTATGAGGTGGAAATGGAGTAACGCAGCTACAATGCTTTATCTTCCCCCACCCCACAAAAGACCTTTCCTGCCAGCTCCCAGAATCCAGGGATCTGCACAATCATAGTGCACATTATTACCACCACCATCAGCCCCATCCTGCTCATGCTGCCTAAGATCTGTGTGTATGCAAAGACCAGGCAAATGCAAAATGCTGTAAAGCTCCTGAAAATGTAGCACTTGGGGTCTGAGCCTCCTTTGCTCCAGGGTTACCTTCTAGAAGCTTTTGTGATGATTACTATTGTAGAAAAGTGACAAAGTTGAATGGGGCTGGGGGTGGCCCAGACCTGCTCCCAGCCCTTTTCCTGGTGTCCTGGGTGCTATCATCCCTGAGCCTTCTTATTTCAGCAGCCTGTCGGTGGGGCCTGGCTGTCTAGAAGCTGGAGGAAGATGGCTGGACTCTTGTGAGAACAGTCTTGGGTCCCCTTTGGGTCAGTGGTGCTTGATGAGAAAGGCGGGTGTGAATTTCTGGTAATTACTGTGTGGGAGCATCTGAGCCCACGTTCACAGGCCCACGTGAGAAATAAGGGAGGCAGGGCCGTAACGCCTGCAGGCTGGGGACAAGACGGAAATGCCAGGCCAGGCTGGCCGCTCTCTATGCATTCGCCCATTCATGCTTCGACACTCCGAGGTCAGGGTGCAGCCTTCTGCAGAAAGCCTTTAAAATTCCATCGTTTTTTTTTTTGTTTCTTTTTTCTCCTCAGTGAAATGGGACAAATGTAGTAAAAGCCAGATTAGTTTGGATTTCTTTGTTCTATACTTTTTGTAGTTTTACTCACTACTGTGCGAAGTCTTTGATGTTCTCTACTGTTCTTTCATATCAGTTTCATGAAACAGAAAAGGCTTTTAAGGCTGATTTATGGAACTTCATAACTTCATTCAGTTTGAAACCAAATCAGGAAACTAGTCTATAATCAATGTTCAGTGATATCAGTGAGGCAGACATGCATCTAATGGAAGGGGTCCTGTGGGGGAATGTGTCTGTATAATCTGGAACCTGGGATGTCAGGGTCCTACGTGAGAGGCACTGTCTTTTCTGCTCTTTCCTCTTCCCTTCATGCTTACTTGGCTTGGAGGTATCTTTGGGCCTAAGCCACGTACTCTGACCTGGTTTGCCAGAACTCTGTGTCGTACCAGCAAATAGCAAAGAGGTCCTTTACTTTCCCACCTGCTGTAACTCCTGGTGTGTATAAATGTCTCAGAAACCTCCTCAGGAGTGGGGGTCACTGGGCAATCTCTGAGTTCCCTGGCCATAAAAACATCTAGTACGGGCCCATGCCCTCCCAACTCCTAACAGAGGCTGTGGGTAAACACCCTGACTTTTCTGCTCGCCGCTGATATTTTGTTTAGAAATGGGAGCAATGACTGTATAGACATCAGAGGGCTGGGTGAAGACTGATGGAGATCATGTGTGAAGAGTCACAGTGTCTGGCATGGAGAGATGCCCAGTATTAGATGTTGTTAGTGTTTTTCCTCTTGGAGGGTCAAGTACCTATCAACAAATCAAAAGCTCCGAAAGTACTTAAGTAAAAACAAAAATGCTTAATTATGTTTTACCCAGCATTTCTCAAACATAACTTATTGCGAACAACACCTTTTAAAACAATGCCTATTCACATTCTAAAATAGGGTTGTTTCACAGAACTGTAGCAAATGCGGCCCTAGAATGAGAATAATAAGCGAACAGCACGTCTGTAGGTCTCTCTGTTGGGGTAGGGTCCGGGGCAGCAAGCCTAAGCCTTTAGAGAAAGGCGCTTCCTGTCAGCCTCCCCTCTCCTCCCAGCAGCGGCCTGTGGAGCCTGGCATTGGGTATGGCCCTCTAATTATTCACGTTCTGTGTTGCTTACATCATGACTATACTGGAGCTGACCAGAAGTAGCTGTGGTATTCCTGAAATTTGCCTCAGACCCAGAAGTGTTGGGAAGACTTTTCTTGGATCATGACTTGGGGTGGGACCCCAGGATACAGGCTTGCTTACAAGGAGGGAGATGTATGTCTGGTGCCACTCTGCAAGCAGAATCCACTCGCAGCACGGACAAACTGGAGCGGTTTCCAAGGCGGGTAACCCTGAGGGCAGCTGAGGGATCCTGAAATCAACCCTTGAGGGAACTGGGCCTACACACTGGAGACAGCTGGCTGCTTCTGAAGGGCACCCTGGAAGAGAGGAAGCAGGCCTGTTCTGTGTGGCCCAGAAAGGCCACACCAGGTACAGTTGGCTAGAATTTCTAACTCAGTCACCACCTTGCTGTAAGCCCTTGGTGAGCCCTTTCCTGCCCAGGTGGCTGGTTTCCATCACAGACTCAGGGGTTGGCTACAATTCACGGTGCAGACTGGACACCTACAGCCAAAAACTCATCCTATTTGGCCATTTTGTCATCCTTACAGAGGCTTTAAGGGCACCTGGCTAGGGGAGACGCTTATTCTAATCTCATACCTGTTGGTTCTGTGTCTTTATGTCCCTGCAATGCCTCCTGGGCCCGAAGCCCTCTTGAAAGCTCTGATGGTCAGCTCAGCTCCTACCAGCGCCCCGCTGTTCACCCCACTGAGCAGCACCAGCTTCCCTGCTTCCTTGTCCTGGACCACCTCCCCGAAGACATCTCCATGGCTTGTTTCCTCACTTCCTGTAGCTCTTCGTCTAGTTACCAGCTCCTCAGTGGGGCGTCCCTGACCACCCTGTGTAAAATTGTACTTGTCTCCTCTGTAGCGCACAGGACCCCTACACTGCTTTATTCCTCTTCAGGGTCCTTATCACCATCTGATGGAGAGTCTGTTTTACTTATGTTTTTCATCATTTATCTCCCCCACTCAAAGGGCGAGAAGTGTGTATTCACTGCTGAATTCCCAGTGCCTAGAACACAACAGGCACGTAGTAGGCGTTCAAGAAATATTTCTCAAGTGAATTACATGAATACATTTTTGTTAGGTGTGTATCTTGAACTACACTATTTTGGAAGAGGGGTCCCCTCAACACTTTTTTCTTAAGCCCATTTAGAGCTGCCTGGGAGTGAAATCCAGCAGCTTCTGCTAAATTCCACAGAAACTGGATGTTTCTTGTGTGTTAGTCACAACCAGGAGTTGGAATTTTCTGGATGACCATTTCATGATGGGTCCCCTAGGCCATGAGGAAACAGCAGATTCTGATTGGCAGTGTCCACCGGGGCGTGAGTTGCAGGAGTTCTTGTGTAGAAGAAAGCAAAGGGCAAAACATATTCAGGAACTTGCCTGAGTAAAAACATCTGAGTAAATATTGAACAAAGGTCCTGAACACGTGTCCAGTGATTTCAGTGAAAACTATTTTCTGGCAGTTCCTACTGAGCAATTTTGAGGCATTTGACTCTTCTTATTCTAAAAAGGAACAGCTTGAGCAAATTTGTTACAAAATGCTAAAAATAGTACTGTGATGGAGATCACTATCTACTAAGTTCATGCTAGCACCTCTTTGTAAGCTATTAAAAGTAGCTGCCAAATTGATTGCACAGTCATGTATTTCTATTTGGCCCCCTCTGTTAGATTCTCTTTGAACTTTTTAGGATCCTCTGGTAAATTCTTGGCTACCAGTAAACGCATCAGCCAGTGTTATTGTTAAGAGGCAAAAGCGTTCATTCTCGGCATTGTCACCTGTACAGGGCCTGCTGTCCTGCTGCTGTGAGCAGGGTCCTGGGCTGGGTGTTGCTGCCCCGCCCTTGGGGAGCTCGTCTTCTGGATGGGGTTAGGGCCCAAGCACGTGGGTGCTCACGTAGGAAGGGCTGGAGGTCCGCGGAGCAGCCGCGGCACGGGGCCTGGACTTACGAGAGATCATAGGGGAGGAGTTGCAAAGAGAATGGACCCGATACTGTCAGTTCTGTCAGAGTTCAGAGGGGACGACACTTCATCGAGGAGGATGAGGCGGGTTTGTGCCGGGTCTTAAAGGTTAAGGGTTAAGGGTAGGGCAGGAGGAGAAGGGCAGGCGTTCTTGGCAAGGGGTGTCCTGAGCAGCCAGGCTGCTGCCTCTGCCAAAGGGTCCCATCCCAACCCAGTGTGCTCGACAGGCACCTCTGGGGTTGACACTGCGCACGCGTCCTCTCCTTGTCTCTACCGTTGTGCATCGTCTCTCTGATGGGACAGCACTCGGTCTCTCTACTCAAGCCATGTGCGCAGTGGCTGGTGACCGGGGCCTGTCAGGGAACCAGTCATCTTGGACTGAATCTCCGGCCTGCTCTGTTCTTTTCTCCACCCACTTACTCTGGCTTCTGGACATTCTTTGGAATGTTCCTGGCTGTGACTGGGCCCGTTTTCCCCTTTAGCCTCGTGGCTTGCTGCTTGCCCCCACCCCCAATCCATCCTGTTATTGGGACACAGTGGCTGCCTTAAATTATTTTTGGTGAAACCCACACTCTGCTTTTTCTACTTTGTGGGCTTGTTGAAGAAGGGCGGGATTTGTTGAATTTTGATCTTTTCTGCGCTAGTGATATGCACTATAATACTTTCTGGTGATGCTGGGCAGTGGCAGTGAGCCGTAGCTCCCAGTCAGCCATCTGATCATGAGGGTAAACGACTGCTATGCCACAGTGTTCTGTGTTACCAGCATGTTTTGTGTCTTATCCCATCATGTCTGCAAAACACCTATCTTGTCTCCTGCTTCTGGTGAGAAGAGGATGGCGGTTACTCTTGACATGAAATTCAAGACAATTGCCCACGTGTAGGCTAATATAAGTGTTCTGAGCGTGGTTATAGTTGGCTAGGCTCAACTATGATGTTTGGTAGGTTAGGCATATTAAATGCATTTTTGACCTCTGATTTTTTTTTTCCACTCACAGTTGGTTCATTGGGATGTAACCATATTATAAATTGAGGAACATCTGTATATGCACTATATTATCCCCTGTAAGCACAGAGAGAGGTACAAGTTCTTCTTTTGCAGGTCAGGAAAATTGGGCCTAAAGAGATCAGATAAATTGTTATAAGACACAGCCCTGGTAGGAGAGCTGGACCGGAATTTAGACTGCCTGAGTCTAGGGACCACACTTTTTGCAGCAAAAAAAAAAAAAAAAAAAAAAAGGATTTGAATGATTCACAAACCTCACAGGAACTTGTTTGAATGTTGTCTTGGCCACCAGCATTCTCACAGATAGCTTTCAAGGACAGTGAAGGTGCACAGCCAAAAATAAGCGCAAAGGAAACAAAGTGCAATGAATGAGAACCAGCAAAACAAGAGACAGCAGAAGTAGACCCTCAGAGACTTCAGATATTGGAATTATCAGACATAGATTATAAAAAAGAAAATGTATGCCAATCATATTTAAAGCAACAAAGGGCAAGCCTGAAAACACCTATAGGAAACTGTCAAAAGTGACCTAGCACTGTAAAGAGATTGGTGTGTTTCATTTTACACCTTTTCCTATATATTTATGCACACAAACACATGAACACACAAGTTTCTTTTTAATATAAACGGAATTAAGCTCTACATTTTGGCTTGCAACTTGCTTTTGCCTCTCCCACACTTAATGTCACCATAGACATTTAGATATCAATGCATATAGATCTAACCACATTAATGGAACTCACTTAAAATTTTTATTTGTTTGTTTGTGTATGTATGTGTGTATGTATGTATTTATTTCAACCACCTGCTCATGGTACAAAATTCAGAAAATGCAAAAATATACCGAGAAAATAATCCCTTGCCACTGAGTTCTCAACTCCTAAGAAAGCTTCTGTACTTTTTTTATTTTTTTCACTTGACAATATGTATTGCTGATAATTTCAAATCAGAGTGTTTTAGGGGTGCCTCTTTCTTTTTATAGCTACAGAGTACCTCATTTTATGTAATTTATTTAACTGGTCCCTTGTTGGTGTACCTTTGAGTTATATCCAAATTTTGTAATTAAAAACAATGCTGCAGATATTAATCTTCTTCATAAGTGATTTTACATATATGCAGGATTTTGTTGGATAAATTTCTAAAAGTGAAATTGCTGAGTAAAAGTATGTGCATTAAAAATTTTGGTCACTGTTGCTAAGCTGTCTTCCATTTGTGTTTATATCAATTTCTACCAGCAATGAATGAGATTGTCTGTTTCCCCATACTCAGCTCAGAATGTAAGCGAACTGTGTGATCTTTGACAATTTTATAGGAGAAAAATTGTATCTCATGGAATATTTTTCTTTCTTTTATTTTGAGCGTAATTGCATCTCCTTCTAGAGGTTAAGAACCACTGATTTTATTTTTTTTCTGTGAACTACTCATAGCCAATTTTTCTACTGGGTTGTTTATTTTTTCTTACTGATTTCCTGATACATGTAGAAAATATTTTTTGCAGTTTGTTTTGACATTTTTTTCTATGAAGATTAAGAAAATTGTGTTGTCAGATGTATCTTTCTTTTGTGATTTTTAGGTTTTGTGTCATACCTAGAAAAGTTTTTTTCACTCCAAAAGTATAAAAAATATTATTTCATGATTTCTGATAAAGCTCTTTGTAAATTATAGTGTTTTCATGGAGACATGAAGTGTTATTCTTAAGAATAGTCATGGCCTTTTTTCTTCTCTGAGTTCATTTAAGTAATTCTTCTTTCAAGGTTACCCAAGTGGTGGCTGTGGATATAGAAAGTTGGAAACTAGGGAGCTGATACTCTCAGGAAACCCTTTTAAGTTAGGCTTGTGACCCTCAAATTGACAATGTTCTTAGAATTCCTAGGTTTTCATTTGGGGGTGCTGCTGGTAGACATAGCAATCTGTGCATATGGGAGTGAAAGCTATAGATATTGGAAAAAAAAAAAAAAGAAAGAAAAGATGGACAGAATGATGGGCAGTGAAACCAGAACTCTCTAAAGCCTATGCCTAAGGTTTGTCCCCTGAATAGGGCTTGGATGGGCACTGCCAGTATTTGCTTTTGAGATTCATTTTGTCTTTTGATAGACATCCTACATTTTAAGAATTATTAATGTGTTCTGTCAGGTTACTGCCAATTTTTTTGGCCGGGGATCTAGTAGATCTCTTTAAGATGGCATTGCAACCTCTGCCCTATTTCATTGTCTGTTGATTTCAGGATTTGTTCTAAACATTTATGTTTATTTCTTTAGTTTCCACATTACTGTAAGTCTCTCTCTGAAGCTGTTGGTGCTGACAGCCAGAGCAAAGTGGGATTCAACGTTCTAGAGACTTGTTCCAAGTTTGAAGTTGGCCTTGGCTAGTTCTTTGTACTCATGGCTTTTAGCTCTCAGCTACCTGTACTGATGGAAGGAAGGAATAGAGAGGTGGCTAAGTCCCAAACTTAGAATTAATTACAATGCCAAGGCTTTGGGTCCCTCTGGGCCTCAGATTACGATGACTTTACCCATTGGCCGGTCAGGTCCTATGGGGCTTAGACAGTCCCTGAGACATGTGTATCAGCCTTAGCTGGGGCTTGAGTCTGGAGGAGCCAGCCATGACAGGTGTTCTACCTGAGATGGCCCAAAGTATGACAGGCCAGTGGAGGGAACTCAAGCCAGGGTTCTTGTCAGAGGAAAGCCTGAGACGCCAGTACAATTTCTGAGTTTAGAAGGGCAGAAATGGGATCATTCATAAGGAATAGTGTCAAGACAGGACTTGGGGCAAAATGAGCATAGAAGTAGAGAAGAAACTCTGGGATAGTTGGTGCTTGCTTTTGTTGGCATGTGGGTAGGATGGCTTAAAGGTAGAGGCCTGAGATGACCTTGCAACGATAGGTAGCTGTACGAAATGTCCCAAAAGCATAGGGGTGAAAGTATGTGCTTTGGTTCTCAGGATATGCAGAGCACCTCCCTCTATAGGGACCAAGGGCCCTTCCCAACAACTTGACCTTGTCTAGCAAGTGATTTGCAAGACAGTGATTCAGCACCTTCTTCATAGAGGAACCCAAAAGTCCAATGGCCTTTATAAGATGCTGGAAGGGGTGTTTCTGATGATTCAGGCCAGTGGCTCTTAAAAAGATGGTGGATCAGAAATCATCTAGGGAGGTGGTTTTGTTTTGCTTTTTGTTTTTCAAAATATTTTGCCTGGATTTCAACACATAATAATTTCT
The DNA here is from genome assembly GCA_004027555.1 of Craseonycteris thonglongyai. Classification (NCBI taxonomy): domain Eukaryota; kingdom Metazoa; phylum Chordata; class Mammalia; order Chiroptera; family Craseonycteridae; genus Craseonycteris; species Craseonycteris thonglongyai. The sequence goes on along the minus strand of PVKE010003152.1, from coordinate 11,725 downwards.
TTTTTTAATTGAGGTGAATTTCATATACTTTGAAAATAGAGATCTTTTGACTCAGTAGGTCTGGGGTTGGATCTGGACAGGCTTGTTTCAAAAGAGTGCCCAGATAAGTCTCATGTACATTTCCAGTTGAGAACCTTTGTTCTCTTTACTAAGACAGACTGCGGCCCAGAGAGGTGACTGGTGGTGGAGCACAAGAGCACATCGGACTGGATACTCAATGTTGGACCGTGGACCGAAGCCTAGGTTTCCTTCTTGTGGTCTAGGGCTCTTTATACCAAGTGACAGTTATCTTTGAATGAGCATCTGATGAAGTCAGAATCGAACAAGGCTATTGACCCCCTCTTCTCAGCCCAGTGTAGACAGGTGTTTCTAGGTATACTGCGTATCACAGTGTAGCTCCAGGTCCCTGTTCTATAGAGTCCAGGATGGGGCTCACATGAGTCAACTGATATAGGTTGGTGAGCACTCGTTACCAAAGCTCTTGTCTAGAGAGGGGAGCCAAGTTGTAAGGATGAAAGGCATGTTCTATAATACATCCTGTTGCAGGTCTCCCACTAAGCACTGGGAAAAGCATTTTCCAGGCTTGATTCAAGAGAAGTTATGGAATTCCACTACTGCGCCCAGTGAACCGTACTATTCACTTTGATGACTGATCTCATATGATCTTCCCTGAGGAATTGGATACAGTTATTTATCCCATTTTATGGATAAGGAAGCAAGTTGAGCAACCTGGCCAAGGTATCCCTCTGGAGTTCAGATCCAGGCAGAATGACTCTAGCACGGGGCTTCTACCCAAATAGCTCCACAGCCTTCTAGAGCATTGGATCTGAAAGAAATCTTGTAGAGCAGCATTCCTTAAACTGCATGTCCCTTATAGGAAATATGAAAAGCAGTGATGGAAAAGTGGAAACAGAGCACCAGTCAGTCCTCTTTTGGGAGATTCAGAGATTGCTCCATTGTACTGGAGACTTGGAGAACAGCAAGAGGGAAATCTAGTTAACTTTGATAAATCAGCAGTTCCCATATTGCTTCCCCCATGAAACACTTCTTTCTACATTTTTCTAAGTGGTTTACAATTCAGTCTTCCTCAAACATGAATTTGGGAAATGCCATCATGGCCTCTAAGTCCAATTCTTTTCTTTTCAGTGAATACATGGGACCTAGGGAAGGGCAGAAACTTATCTAAGGCCCAACATGAGACTATCACAGGGCTGGGGACCTCTGCTCCTGAGGTCTGTCGGATGGGAGACAAGTAGATGATAACCCCTAGAAAACCTCTTTAGTTTGGGCCATTGTGAAGGTGGCTCAATGATTTATGGGGAGGTGATGAATTCTGTCTGTATGCATGCAGAGCCACAAGGTTATTTTGAAGGACTTTGGATAAAATCCCAGCTTCTCTTTCCCAAAGTGGGGATAGGAACGCTGAGCCATTGGCTGAGGGACCAGCATACACTTGTTTGATCTGGGTTCCTCTTCAGGTCTTGCTGATGGGGCCTCTTCTGCCGGCCTGCTTGACCCTGTCACACACTGACTCTGGGCCCAATAGTAGCATCCACACATGTCCCAGTTCTTCATTCATTTTGCAGGTCAATTTCAGTCCTTGGTAATGCAGTTGACTAAAATTTATTTTCAAGCCGCAAGCCTATATCAGTTGATTTTAACTTGAGAATTGGTTTTGCCCTCCCATCCAAAGACTGTGGCTTTTCTCCGATTTTTTGTAGTGATCAATGTTCTCAGCTGGGAGGGGGTATTTTGCTCCCTTTGATGGAAGAGTCACTTCTTGAATTGACTTCAAGGATGGTGGATGCTGTGACCTTGCGAACATCATGGGTCTTTTCTTGAATGGCTGGGGTATTCATGTGTAAAGATTTTTATTATGTGTTGCATAAAGGGTAAGAGCATTAGAACACACTATGGGGCTTGAGGGAAGCTCTGCCACTTAGTACATAATTGAAAGTCATGGTGTTGTATCTGCTTGTGAAGGTTGAGTTAATGTATGATACCTGGCACATAACAAGTGTTGTAATACCTAAGTGCTTCCTGTTACTGCTATTATTAGTGTGGCGTCGGTTGGGACATCTCTACAACCCACCTCTTTGGACACCCAGGCCCTTGACTTTCTGTACTTGATAACATTTGCTTATTGTGGACGCAGCGTGGCCTAGAACTCCTTCTTCTGGCACTTGGCCTCCCCAGGAAGAATGTCTAGCAGCTTGCTCCTAATTGATTCTTTTCTAAAACTCAAGAGGCAGTGAGAAGAGAATGCTCCATTGTGTGACTCTTCTCTTTGAGCCTACTTTCTACTCAGAGTCACTCATCCTTTTTATGAATCACCTCTGCCAATTATTGCCTCCTTAGTTTACATTCCTCCCTTCCTGAGTATACTTTTGGGATCTTTTCCTCAACCATTGTGCCACAGTCAGGAAATGCACTTTAGTTTTTATAATTCAAGCCCGACAGAATTGGGTGAACCTGACTTATCTCCAAGCCCCAGTTGAATGGTTATTGGATTATCTGCCACTGTGGATTAATCACACTTTAGCCAGTGTGATTTTATGGATAAGGAACACCTGCAGGCGAAGCCTATGATGAGCACGTGAACTGATTGGCTCCTCTACAACTTGCATGGAAGGTAATGGATATATGGAGCCAGTAGAAGCTCTCCCCAGCCCCAATCTTGTGGCTGCAGGGCCTTGGGGGGGCGGGGGCAGTCTTTGGGTTTGCTTTTCTGTAAGCTCCTGTTGTGGGTTAGGGGACTCTGTGAGGCTGAGTGAGCAGAACATTTCTTGAGAGGGAGAGTATCACTCGTGTCCAATGCTGATGATAGGTAAGAACGGCGGGGGCTGGATTTAGCAACGACGAGGTCATCTGTGACCTTGATGAGCAGCTTCACTGGAGCAGTGACAAGGGAGCCTAAGTGGAGTGGAAATATAATCATTTCCTTTTCATTTTTTATGGGGATTTATTTTTGTTTATGCTTAATTGTTTCCATTTTTAAATAGGACCTCTAATTTGTTTAGATTGTTTCAGGTTTTGCCAGTTTAGAAGATGATGCTTGAAAGCTTCTTCAAGTAGTTTTTCTTTCCAAATATTATTTTCCCCAAGAATAATCATCACAGTAAGATTCCTGGGCCAAAGGATTAAAGCATTTTAATATCCTGCCATTAATACTAGACTCAGTCTGTCCTTTGCTGATTCTCTAAAACAGTTTGAAAGAGCATTACATTTTTGTTGTAAATAAACAGCCCAGATAAAAATAGAGGCTGGCTGCTATTGTTTTAAATTAAAAGCTAATAGAGCTGTGAAGACTCCTTGCCAATTCAATAGCAGGAGGTGCAGAAAGTAATTGCCTCGATGCATATTGATTTTTTTCAATCCAAGGTGGTTATGCTGTAAGATAATTGACCAGCACTGGCTTTGTACAAGGACCTACAAGTCCCAAAGCACAGGATTTTCCTTCCACTAGCTCCTCTGCCTGCAAACGTGCTGCTTCTTTTTTAAACATTTCCATGAAATGACAATTAGTGACTTGAAATTATAGCCCACTTAGTCTCATCTAATATTTCTCATTACTTTGGTATTTTAGTTTCTGCAAAGCATTTTATAATAATAATTCCCCTTTTTCCTGTCTGTTATGGCTCTTATATTTTGTTTTACATCATTTGGGCCACAACTCTTAAGATAATGGTGAAATTATGACAAACTTCCAAGCATGGTATTTATTGAGATTTAAAAACAGAAAGCAGAGGCTTTATCCACTCCTCATGTTTGTCTGGCAGGCCTGGCCCACCTCTGTTGTCTCTCCTCTGCGTGTTTTTCCTGGGATGTACTGCTGAAAGATTGAAGGGGTGGTCCTCAGACTGCTGTGAGCACACCTGTTGCCCCAGGAGGAGTATTTGTATGTCAGGTTGCTGTTCTGGTGGTGGGGCTGGCAGGATGGAGAGGAAGAAGCCAGGGCCCTCGTGTGTTGCCGGGGACAAGGGCAGGGTGAGTGGCTGGGGTTAGTTCACCTCTAGAGCTATGCTGCCTGATTCGTAGCCACTGGCCACATGTGGCTATTTAAATTCAAACTGATTAAAAGTAAGTAAAGTTGAAAATTCAATTCACTATCCATAATTCAAGGGATCAGTGGCCAAATGTGATTGGTAGCTACTGCATTGAGCAGCACAGATATTGAACATTCCTATCGCTAGAAAGTTCTATTGGAGAGCGCCTCTTAAGAGGGCTTGGTAGCCTCCTGGGTTCTTTGAGAAGCCAACCTTTAGAGTGCGTGTTCAAGCCCCTTGTGCAGAGAATGGGGTTCAACTACCTGAAGAAGGGAAATTGCAGAGTGGAAAAGCAGGTTGAAGCCATGGGCTAGAAGGAACAGCAGTGCCAGGCAAGGAAACTGAGGCAGAATCCCAAACACTCAGTGGGTCAGTCCAGTCAGAAGGAAAAGGGATTGTAACTTGGAGGCCATGACGAGGCCCTGGACCCACTGAAGCACCCTGGATACCTCAGCGGCACCTAGATGAGTCTCAACGCTTGCACCTGTGGCTGGGGTTGCTGCACTCCTGCCTGCAAGCGGGCTGAGCCTGCTAGGAGGGGCTCGTCTGAGTGCAGGGAAGGCAGTTCTGGTACAGCACTGCCTGGCCCTTCAGAACGGTTCCAGAGAGCTATTAGAGCCGAGCTGGTAGGGTGGGCAGCCAAAGGGGGTCACTGTGAGAGTCAGGGACCAGGATGCAAAAGATTGGCCATTCTTCAGTCTTATTTACAATACGTTAGGGCTGGCTTTTCCCCCAGGCAATGGGATGGTTTCAAGAATAAAGGAACAAATAATAAAAAGATGACTTTTTAAGCTGAAACAGGCTCTATCCAATAGAAGAAATAGGGCCACTTCCCAGCAGGACTCTTATAGGAACAATTCTGGCTTCCCGGGAGCCTTTGGGGATGGAGTTCATAATGGCCAACCTGGAGGGCCCAGGACTACCTTCTTAGAGCACTTCGAGGCATGCCTCTCACATTAATCATAATAATGACAGTCGGGATAATAGTAATAATAACAATGGTAATACTTAATATTTACATAATGCTTACTAAAAACCAGGCACTGTTCTAAGTGATTTATATAAATTCATTTAAGGAGACATTTATAACAGTGCGAAGGTTATAATTAGAGGGTTCTCAGTGGATAAGGCCTGGCTGGCACGATTGCATTTAACAACATCAACAACCAGTGTAATAGAAGCTGCTGTATTTTATGGTTTAAAAAGAATTTTTACATAATTGCACTTTTATTTCCGAAGAACTTTATTGAGATATAATTTACATCCACAAATTCACCCACTATAAATGCACCATTCAGTGATTTTGGTAAATTTATACAGTTATGCATCTCCTATCTCCTCCTGTCCTCCCATCCTGGGACTCTCATTTCATGTATGTGATATGTTTGTTATTGTCCACAGGTTCTGAGACTCTTCATTTTTCTGTAGTTTTTCTTGTGTTTATTCTTTAGACGGGATAATTTTCATTTCTTTCTATACAGGTTCACTGATTATTTCTTTTGCCATCTTGAATCTTCTGTTGAACCCCTCTAGTGTTGGGTGACTAGACATCCCGCGGCGTTTTAAAAAAGTCCCGATTTTTGGAAAGAATGCACAACAAGCTAGGGAACGGCGGGAGATAGATCAAGTTTTTAATCAAGAACCCCCTCCCCCCTGGTCAATGGTGTCCCGCTTTACCAATGTTAAAATCTGGCCACCTTACTCTAGTGAGCTTTTTCATTTCAGTTATTGAACTTTTTAATGCCAGAATTTTTATTATCTATCTCTATTGAAAATATTTATTGACTCATTGTTATCATATTTTCTTATAACTCTTTAAACATGTTTTCTTTAGTTGGACATAGATAGGTATAATATCTATTTTGAAGTTTTTGTCTGCTAAATCCAACATCTGAGTACATTAAAAAATAGTTTTCATTAACTGCTTTAATTCCTGAGTATGGGTCACACTTTCCTATATCTTTTTATGTCTCAAAATTTTTTGTTGAGAATTGAACATTTGATAATATATTACAGCAACTGTGGTTCTTGATATTTCCCCCTTGATGGTTGTTTTATCTATTTTATTTGTTTGTTTCTTTGTTTGGTAAGTTGCCCGGAATAATCTGTGAAATCTGACTCATGTGAAGGATGTGGCCACTGATGTTTTTGTCCAGTATTTTTGTTTTTAATCTTACTTTTTATTTTTATATATATTTTTTATTTTATTTATTAAAAAAGGTTTATTTTGTTGTCTGAGACAAGGTGAGGGAGGGTGAGGGAGACAGAGAGAAGGGCCCAGAGCAGTCTCCATAGCTGTACATCATTAGTTTTTGATATAGTTTCATTCCACACAGGTGGATGTGGGGCTGCCAGGGGCAGGAACCAAACTAGGGGCCTCCTGCATGGCAGAGGAGACCCCTTGCCACCATCCTGGCAGTCACCAGTTGCACTGCAGAGTTCAGCATATGGGTTTGCACGGGCCGGGGCCAGGATTCGATCCCTAGACCTTGCAGTTGCAAGGCAAGCATTCAACCTGTTGAGCTATCCTGGCATCCCCTCTTTTTATTTTTAAGCTTGAATTTCTAGAGATCCTCCTGTGTCTGTGTAGCTTAGTGGACAAGTCACATATGTTCTAGATCTCAGTTTTCTTATGTAAGATGGGAATAATATATTATCCAACTCAATACGGTTCTTGGGGAGGGGGGGTTGAATTACCTAATCAGTGTACTTACCATAGTGACTGGTCCATAGTAAGTGCTCAGTGCATGTGAGCATTATTATGACTCATTGTGTGAGGAAAGTGAGTCTCAAAGAGACGAGATCACACATCCGATGATAGCTGGACCAGAGCTGGAACTGAGGCCAGTCTGATGGTACTCTACCAGGCTGCACCTCTGGTTTTGAGATGTCTCTGTCAAATGAAATCACAAAATATTTGAGTGCTTGGTGTTTACACAAGCTTGGTTGTGAAAGAAAATCAAGCATTAGAGTGAGGATTGGAAGAAATTTTGCTCCTTTGACCCCAAGGTTCTGTTATTCTGAGACAGTGCACAGTGGAACCAAAATGGGAACGAGCAGTTTTAGCTGTTGAACCTTGAGTAGGATGGGCCCTGTGATCACTTAGTGCTGGTGATCAGGGTCTCAGATTCCTGAGAATCTCGGGGGTGTGGGGTGGGGCACATGTACCTATGTGGCATCTTTTGCTCTTAGTTTGGAAGTGCCTGGCAGAGTTCATCTCACCAGGGCCTTTGCTGGGAGTGATCTGGATTTTAGGTAAGCTCCCTGGGGCCAGCATGCCTTACGTCACTGTCTGTCCCACTGAAGAAATTAGAGGAAACTGCAGAAGAAAGTTTGCAGATCAGATAGACCTGTTGCTAGAATGCATTGTCCTGTGGTCCCCGCTACCCCACAGTCTTCTCCATCCAGAACAGAGGATTGTTTTAGCCCCACTTCCTGGATTTCCTTCCCCGAGGGGAAAAGGGCAAGTCCTACATTTGTAGTTAGCTGGCTAGAGACTAGTGCTATGAATTATGCCTTTGGAAGGGAAACACACTTAATTCTGTCCCTTAGACTTCTTTCCTGTCTAGAAGTGGTATCTCTGGAATCAAACCTTTCCTAGAGTCAGGTGTTTACTCTTATGTCTAAATTTAGAGCCCAGGAAACTTGTTGAGGCATTAGTTGAACTCATGTCCTTGGGATACATTTCATATCACAGTGACTTTCTTTATTAGGGCTTTTGTCAGAGAGACAGGATTTGCTCATTGGTTTGTTTGTTTTTTAAGCATGGGGGTGGGGTGCAAAAGGTTGACAATGAACAAGCACACATTTTTGAAGTGTTTAGTAAGAAAGGGTAGTTTTAACTATTTCCTGGCATTCATCTAATTACAAGTGCAAAACTTAGTTGATCATGTCCAGGCATGTCCTTAGCCCCAAGTCTTCCTATACAATTGAGAGCATGTTTGCTGCATGCAGTGCAGCTGACATCGTTCACTTCTGGCTGCAAATGAAAAAACAGTTTCAGTCAACTGGGACCCCACCTCTGTTTGCACGCAAAGCCATTAAAATTAGAGAAGCTTAGAGGAACAGTTTCCAGGGGCAGAATCTAATTTCTTTCTTCTTTTATATATTGCAGCCCTTGAGTTCAGTCACTTCAGTGAACATTAGGGCAAGATATTGGGGGCAGAGTGCCTCTCTGATTCATTGATTGTGTTCTACGGTTCTGCATAGTGCCACATGGTTAATTTGAAATTTCCTTAATTAAACAATTGCCTAGGAGTCATGGCTGTGGAGGCAGATATCTAAAGAAGGAACACAAAAGATAAAGTTGGGGAAATCTGAAGCAAAGCTTCAGCCAGGACTGCCAGTAAGAAGACTCTAGATGAAGCTGTTATCAGCACTTCACTTACTCATTCAGCAAAGATTTATTGAATTCCAACTGTGCACCATCCTGCCTTAAGTGCTAGGGATGCAGGGGTTAGAAAAACAGCTGTGGTTTCTGTCCTCATGATTGTACAGTGAAGATAGACATTAATCAGATAATTGAACAGGTGGTTAATTAATTGCAGGTGTGATAAGGGCAGAGGAACTACAAGTACTGTATTAGTAGGAGTTTTGGTGTGTGTGTGTGTGCAGTTGTTAAGAAAGGCTTGCTTGAGTGACATTCAAGGTGAGATTGATGGGTGGGTGGAACTTAGCTGGGCCAGGAGGCAGAGAGAGGGGTGCAGGCTGAGCTCATAGTGGATATAAAGGCTTTGGGGCTGGAAAGAGCTTAATGTGCCCTAGACATTGAGACCTAACCAGTATTGCCAGTGGGCAGGGTCAGGTCATGCAGGGCTTTGGGAGCTGAGAATCGGATTTTATCCTGGGGACAGTGGAAGTTACAACCATTGATGGAGTTCTAAGCGAAGGAGTAACATGGTTTGCATTTTCATCTAATGGCTTCAGTGTTCTTTCATGCATTCTTTTGTGGGATGGACCAGAGAGGGGCCTGGACTTGAGGTTCCCCATGGAGCACACCAAAGCCCAGTGAAGGGTTTGAGTTCCGTTTGTGGGGGTGTGGTTTTGAAGAGGAGATTGACAATCTAGGGAGCAGCTCTGTGGTGGCTGTCATGTTCTGGGAAAACAGTATGTAACAGAAGGCAGATGAGGAGGGTGTTCAAGGCATTTAGGGGCCAAGTGGCTTGGAATTAAGTGAGACGGGACATTTAGCACTTGTGGCGGGTGTTGGAGGGATGGTAACATGGGAAAACTCTGACCTAAAGTCTTCAGAGCTGGAGTGCTAAGGGAGAAGGCCTTCATAGGAAAGTAAAGAAGTCACAGATTGGAGTGAAAGCCATTGAGGGAGGAGGGAAAGGAGGCTCTTCTGGGCTTTGTGCATGGAGAAGTGGGTATCCAGGTGTAGAGATGGGTATGTGAGCCCCCTTTTAGAGAAATAAGACTTACCCCATCAATGGACAATTGGAGCAAGAAGATGTGATATATATATAAAGTGGAATATTACTTGACCACGAAAAAGAATGAAACCTTACCATTTGTGACAATATGGATGGACCTAGAGGATATTATGCTAAGTGAAATAAGTCAGACAGAGAAAGACAAATACCCTATGATTTTACTTACATATGGAATTTGCAGAACAAAATAAATGAACAAATAAAACAAATAGACTTATAGATATAGAAAACACACTGATGGTTGCTAGATGGGAGGAGGTTTGGGGGACTGGGTGAAAAAGGTAAAGGGATTAAGAAGTACAAATTGGTAGTTACAAAATAATCATGGGGATGTAAAGTGCATATATATATATATAGAGAGAGAGAGAATATAGTCAATAATGTAATAACTATGTATGATGCCAGGTGGGTACTAGACTTATTGAGGGAATCACTTCATAAATTACATGTGTCTAACCACAAAACCAGAGTTAGGGCTCACTTTCAATATGCAGGAAGAATTGGAAGGAAGAAAGTGAAGCCATTGTCCCCACTGCATCCTTCAGCATCCCGGGGGTAGGTTGACCTGTCACTCAGGCCAGATCAGCCCTGTTCTGGTAACTATAAGCCCTCAAGAGTGGAGGGCTAATATAGTTTGTGTTACAGCTCTAAAGTTAGAAAGCCTGTTTTTAAAAACCAACACAAATTGACTTTATTACCCGTGGTCATTCAGTGACTTCAGAGATCAAAGGGAAAAAACAAAAATGGATTGAAAACCCCTTCAGACTATAGTTTTGCTTCTGAATCAGGACCCAAAGATACCAGCGACTTGTTTTTTGCTCAGGTCTTTCTGTCTTCATGCTGTCAGGTGGGGAGCAACCCTTCAGTATTGTTAATTCTCCCCAATATCACACTGCAGATATACTCAGAGTTTTGTGTTCCACTAATCAGATTATCATGATGGAACATTCCCCAACCAAGCGGCTTTTTCTATTCTTCATTCTTCTAAGTTCAAAGACACCGAGCATTCCAAAACCCTGATGTCTTCTCTGTTTCACAGAACAGACTTTTCTTCCCGATACTCTAGTGCATTCCATTCTTTCTTTTCTTTTCCCTTCCTTCCTTCTTTCTTTTTTTCTTTAACTAGAGTGAAGTTGTTACTGCTCTGCGGAAAAGTAGACAGAAGGGATGCCAAGCCCTCATTGCTATGACTTCTGACTTATATATCTGTAAAGTGAGGAATATAAAATACCCAACACTTGGGAACATGAAACTGAAAGGGTTGTTAAGATATAGGGATAAAATGTAAAACTCTTCTTTTTAATGTAGTTCATCTTATTGGTTAAAGATAAGGATGATTTGCCACGAAGAGGGAGCTTCAGATTTTTTTCTTAACTGAAGTGTAGACCCTTCCTTCCAGATTAGTAAATTCTCCAGAATACTTTCTTGGGCCACAGTATCTATGCTAATTCATAGATTGGAAGTTTTAGAAGCAGTGTGGGGAAGGGTTGTATTGATTGTCCCCTGAGCCCTGAAGAGGTAGAGATCTTGTTTCTGGGTAAGTAGACCTGGATCAGATAGACACACCAGGTTTCTTGGGGGAGCTTTTGAGGATTTTCCTAAACTTCCAGAATTAGGAGGCCGTTTCTTAAGGTTGACTGAGGGAATGGTGATAGCCAATGAGGGAAGATGGGATTTTAATCATGCTTTCAGTTGTAAGTCAAAGGAAGATGGATGACATTCTGTGAGCCCCTTGTTATGATCCTGTGATATTGGATAGTTGGAAATTCAAAAGGAAATCAACTGAGGTATGGAGGGCTCCATACATTGTGCTAACGAACATTCCTCATTCCATTTACAGCATTTTTGGAAGGTGTTGTCTGAAAAATTCGTGTAGTCTGCCATTGTAAAAATGAAGCAGTCACCAAGCTTGTCCATTTCTCCTGTGTACCGACTTTACTCACTATTAATAAAAGGGCCCAGATGGTGCTCTACACAGGTGACCTTGGTGCAGGGCTCACCTAGGTATCTTGCTGTTTGTTCCTGGTGGACCCCACAGGGTAATTATGGAGAGGAAATTAATTTATGTATGCCAGGCAGTGTTGTGCAAACTAGGCCATAAGTTTTTATCTTTTTCCTCTTCCTCCCTCTCTCTGGATGATAAATAAACTCAGCCCGTCTTCTTTTTTTTTTTTTTAAATATTATTATATTTTATTGTTAAATTTAATGGGGTAACATTGGTTGGTAACAATTAGATAGTTTCC
>PVKE010003151.1:0-74914 GCA_004027555.1 Craseonycteris thonglongyai | reverse complement strand
ACCTATAAAAAAGTTTTTTGTTTTTTTTTTAAAGATTTATTTTCATTGTTTTTGACAGAGAGAGAGATACAGAGAAGAGACAGACAGAAGGCGGAGGGCCCAGAACGGTCTCCATAGTTGCACATCATTGGTTTTTCCACATAGTTTCATTCCACAGGTGGGCGTGGGGCTGCACAGGGCAGGAACTGGGCCAGGGTCTCGCCCCCGGTGAGAACTGAACAAGGGGCCCTCCCCAATTCAGCATATGGGTCCGCACAGGCCGGGGCCAGGATTCGATTCTTGGTCCCCAGGGCTGCAAAGTGAGCGCCTAACCCACTGAGCCACCCTGGCTTTCCCTGAAAAAGTTTTAAAAATACTACAATGAATACATTCTGCCTTTCACCAATATTCACCAATTGTTAACATTTTGTCACATTTACATTGTCTTTCCATTTATACTACCTCCTTCTGGAGAGAAAAAAATCATGCCCTTACCTGGTCTTTCCCATCTGCTAAAACTGAACTACCAATCACCCAGTTACTTAAGCCCAAACCCTGAATTTAACAACTTCACTGTTCTCCAAATCTCCATATCTAAAATCCTAGTCCAAGCTATTACTGCAACTGCCTTCTACATGGCTCCCTCCCACTTCCATTACTGCTGTTCCCCAAGAGGCAACAGAATAACCAATGGGGAGTTTCTCAAAGTACTGTCTATGAGATGACCCATATCACTTCTTTACTTAATACTTTCCAATGACTTGCAATGAGTAAGGTAAAATTCAAACTCTAAATTGCCTACAAAGGCCTCTGCCAATACCCTAAACTCAAGTCTTACCCTCACTTCTCTCATTCGCTCTGCTCCAGTCACACCAGCTTTCCTTTTGTCCCCAAACACATCATACTGTTTCTAATCATGGGTTCTTTGCCCTAGCTCAGTTAGTAAATGTTTGTTCTGACCACAGCATCTGTGTGGCTAACTCCTCTTGAGCACCAATTCTAATGCCATCTCCTCAGAAAAGCCTTCCAGCATCATTCTAGCTGAAACAGTAACCCTTACCAACACCACTCTACATACACACTTCATTTTCTATCCCACTCTCCTTCACATGGTTACTATCTGTATTCCCTCCTCTCCCTCTCTTCACTGCTGTACATGCCTCACATATACAATAAATACTTGTTAAATAAAATTTGGGTAAGCAACTTAAGTCTCTATGAACTGAAAATGAAATCTGTGTTACAACTATCAATGGTCTGCAAAAGGCCTAAAATAACTGCTTTATAACTAACTATGAAAGCCATGTTTTCCAAAAGATTATGATAATATATTTCCATAACTTTAAAATGCCACATGTTGGTGTTCTGAAGTTTTCTATAAACAACAATTTTTTTAAAACTGTTTTTGAGAGAGAGATACAGAGACAGAGAGAAAGGGGAGGGCCCAGAGCAGTCTCCATAGTTGTACATCATTGGTTTTTCCACATAGTTTCATTCCATAGGTGTGCTCAGGGCTGCACAGGGCACAAACTGGGCTGGGGTCTCAACCCGGTGAGAACCGAACTGGGGGCACTCCCCTGTTCAGCATATGGGTCCGCACGGGCCAGGGCCGGGATTCGATCCTCGGTCCCCGGGGCTACAAAGTGAGTGCTTAACCCAATGAGCCATCCCAGCTTTCCGTAAACGACAATTTGTTTAAAGTTTTTAATAAGACTACCTTTCCTCTCTATATGCACTGTGTCTTAACAATTACCTCACGTTTTAATTCTGCTACCGTTGTTGATAAGTTTGAAACAAGATGTGTCATGTTGGTCAGTTGTGCCTGTAGCAACTGGATGGATTCAGTTTGCCGCTGATCCTATAATAAAAGATGAAATTAGTATTATTTTTCCTTGTGTTTCATTTGTATGTTAGTTGTACATTCAAGTAATATCTAGAAAAGTTATTAAGTTCTTCAGGGAAAGAAAGCTCCTAATGAATAATCATCATAAACATTGAGCCAAAATTTTAAAAACAAAACAAAAAAAACAACACTCTAAGAATCTGAGACTATTCAAAACTCCTCTCCCTCCCCGTCAAAAAACCATTTGCCACTCACTACTACTATGTAGAATATTGTCGAATAGAAGTTTATAAATTCTTTTGCAAGTTAATATGGGATCCATGTACAGAAACCACCATATAATCAGCTATATGCAAAATAGTCACTTTGTCTAATACGTGTTTTTAACCACAGCAGTTGGCACAAAGACTGAAAAAGTTTTGAACACTGTTTTTGGATACAAGGCAGACTCATAGTAAGGTATTAAAAGTTCTATTTATAGCGTACTTGAATGAAATTTAGGATACCACACAGTCAAAAAGCTACAGCTTATTATGAAGTCAATGCTAGAATATCACCATAAAAGAAATTCATTAACACCAATTTTTTCAGCTCTGACTTTTAAAAACTTCAATAATCAAAAAACATAATTTAAAATATAATTTGCATACATACTTTAGGAAATTATGAGTCACACTCATGGTTAAACACTGCATGTTTTATTTTTTTTTGGGGGGGAGGCATTGGAGGAGTGGTAGGTAGATAGATAAGATATATAGGGTCCAGCAGAAGTAATGTCCTTATTTAATGAGCTGGTAATGCTTCTGCTGGACTCTCTATAAAACTGAACAAGGGGATGCCAGAATGGCTCAGCGGGTTGAGTGCTCACCTTGCTGCCACAGGGTCCAGGGATCGAGTCCCAGCCCCAGCCCCAGCCCCAGCCTGTGAAGACCCATATGTTGAACTGGGGTGTGCTTCCCATGCAGGAGGCCCCTGGTTTGGTTCCTGCCCTGCAGGGCCCCACATCCACCTGTGTGGAATGAAACTATGTCGAAATTGATGATATTCAGCTATGAAGACTGATCTGGGCCCTCCCCCTTCTCTCTGTCTCTCTCTGTCAAACAAAATAAATCTTAAAAAAAAAAAAAAAAAGCGGGGGCGTGGGGGAGCCGGGATGGCTCAGCGGGTTAAGCACTCACTTGTAGCCCCAGGGACCGAGGATCAAATCCCGGCCCTGGCCCGTGTGGACCCATATGCTGACCTGGGGAGTGCCCCCAGTTCAGTTCTCATCGGAATGAGATCTCAGCCCAGTTCTTGCCCTGTGCAACCCCGCACCCACCTGTGGAGTGAAATTATATGGAAAAACCAATGATGTGCAACTATGGAGACTGTTCTGGGCCCTCCCACTTCTCTCTCTGTCTCTGTATCTCTCTCTCTCTGTCAAAAACAATAATAAAAATAAGTAAATAAATAAATAAATAACAAAAGCTTCATTTATTCCCCTCACTGTGGTTCTAAAAGTAGGACTTTTTATCCTACTTCATCTTTTTAAAATGCTGAACATGACTCAATAAATTGTTTCTTTTGACTTATATTTGACAACACTGATAAATTCTAGACAGCTACAAACATTAAAAAAACAAGCTATTAAATCTGATAAATCAGTTAACACTTCTAATCAAGATTTACTTCCATTAGTATTAACAATATACAAGATTTTTTTACAAGTCCTTAAGTCTTTCAGAAATATAAAACAGGGGAAGCCGGGATGGCTCAGTGGGTTAAGCGCTCACTTTGCAGCGCCAGGGACCAGGGATCGAATCCCAGCCCCGGCCCGTGCGGAACCATATGCTGAACTGGGAGCTCCCCCAGTTCAGTTCTCTCTCTGTCTCTTTCTCTGTCTCTCTCTCTCTAAAATAAAAAAAATAAAATAAAAAATAAATAAATAAATAGAAATATAAAACAAAGAGAAAATACAGAGGGAAAATCACTGTATTAAAATTAATAAAGAATTAAAAGTACATATTGTGTTCATGGGTCAGAAGAGTTAATACTGTTAAGGTGTCAATTCTCCAAATTGATTGATAAATTCAAAGTAATCTCAATCAAGATCCAAACAGGTTTTTTGTTGTTGCTTTTTTAAAAAAGAAAGTGACAAGCTGATTCTAAAATCCATATAAGACAAATCAGATTAGGCAAAATAATTCTAGAAAAGAACAAAGTTGGAGGAGTATCACTATCTGAGTTCAAGAGTACCTATAAAGTTACAGTAATCACAATAGTGTGATGTTAGTATAAAGACAAACAGGGAAATAGAGCCAAAAAGGTGTCTAGAGACAGACGTGTGTGTGTGTGTGTATGTGTGTGTGTGTGTGTGTGTGTATAGTCAATTGATTCTGATGAAAAGTACAAAAGAAATTCAGTAGAGAAAGGATAGCCTTTTCAACAAATGATGCTAAAACAAAGGGATATCCATGTTTATCATCCCCTTACCCCACAAAATAACACTGATCCATACCTTGTAACAGATAAAAATTAAAATTAATCATAAACCTAATAAAAACTTAAAATTATAAAACTGTGAGAAAAAAACAAAGGAACAAATCTTTGTGACTTTGGGGTAGGCAATGATTTTGCAAAGCAAAGAGAAAATGTGTAAATTGAGTTTTAACAAATTTAAAACGTGTGCTCTTGAAGAGATACTTTTAAGAGAATGAGAAACAAGTAATGAACTGGAAGGAAATATTCACAATGCGTATCTCTGCTAAAGGACTTATACTCAGAATATGCAAGCAACTCTCAAACCTCAATGACAAAAAGAAAGCCAATAAAAAAGGAACTCTACGGAACCACAGTTATGTCTCACAGACTGAAAGTAAGATGCAACTAAACTCTGCAGCACGTGGCATCCTTACCTCACCTCATTTCACCACCCCCTTGTCCCAAATAAACTTCTGTGAATGTATAAAACATCTTTATTGTGGTAACACACTATGAAAACTTATTAACAAATATCACTTAGTGGTGCAATACTGTAATCATCCCCTTAAATTCAACAAGACAGGGGAATAACCACTATTACCAGTCCCATTGCATCACTGTACAGCTCTAGGCAAGAGATGAGGGAGGTGGGGTGGGGGGGGAACGTGTAAGGTATAAGGATTTAAAAAAAGAAGCACAGCTGTTCTTATCTGGAATCAATAAGATTATCTACATAAAAAACGACAGATTTTAGAGTTTTAAAAAGTTGCATAAAAGCCCACTGTACTTCTACACACATACATACACAAATCTTGAAGTATAATATGATTAATGCTCAAGAAAATTTTCTCTAGAGGAGGTATTAATATTAATAGCTAAATCTCCAAACATGACATTAATTGTCAGCTATTAAGGGGGGGAAAGTTAACCAACATTACTTATCCTTACCAGCGAGATCCTACAAAATTCAGTGGAAATTTATATGAAAAGGCATGAAGATGACCTACCTGTTCCTCTGCTATTCTCGAAGTATTCTGAAGTTTTACTATTGTTTTATTAAAAGCCTTTTGCATTTCTTCCATTTGTTTTCGATACCTGTAGAATAAGAATCACTTTAAATTGGTTTTAATTTCTTTCTTATTAATTTATTACTGGAAACACTTCTGATTTCAATATATGAGACAAATCCATCTTTCTGAAAATGACTCTTAACTGAGGCTAAGGGAATATAAGACTCTTACATAAGTAAAATAAAGAGGTAGGTTCCTTGAAGTATTTGCTACCTCAGCATCAATTCTACACATCTCAGTGCTATATAAGATGTATTAGTTGCATATATGGTCAATTAATTTATGACAAAAGAAGCAAGAACGTACAATAGGAAAAGAACAGTCATTTCAATAAATGGAGTTCAGAAACCTAGCCAGCTACATGCAGAAGACTGAAACTGGACCCCTATCTCATATCACACACAAAAATTAACTCAAGATGGATGAAAGACTTGAACGTAAGACTTGAAACCATAAAACTCCTAGAAGAAAAAACATAGGCAATAAGCTCAACATTGGTCTTGGCAATGGTTTTTATTCTTTTTTTTTGGCTTTAACACCATAGTCCAGGCAACAAAAGCAAAAACAAATGAGGGACTACATCAAATTAAAAAGCATCTGAACAGCAACGAACATCATCAACAAAATGAAATGGCAACTTATGAAATGGAAATTTGCAAATCATGTATCTGATAAGGGGTTAATATACAAAACAGATAAAGAACTCATATAGCTCAATAGCAAAATCAAACAAAAACAAATCTGATTTAAAAATGGACAAAACATATTTTTCCAAAGAAGACATACAGATTGCCAACAGGTACATGAAAAAATGGTCAAAATCACTAATCATCAGGGAAATGCAAGTCAAAATTAAAAGGTTATCACCTCGTGACTATTATAAAAAAAGTCAAGAAATAACACACGTTGGCCAGGATATGAAGAAGAGGGAACCTGTGTGCACTCTCGGTGGGGATGTAAACTGATGCGGCCACTCTGAAAACCAGTATGAAAATTTGTTCCTCAAAAAATTAAAAATAGAACTACCATATGACCCAGGAATTTTACTTTGGAGTATTTATCCAAAGAAAATGAAAACACTACTCAAAAGATATATGTATCCCTAAGTTCACTGCAGTGCTATTTACAACAGTAAAAATATGGAAGCAACCTTAGTGTCCACTGATAGATGAATGGATAAAGAAAACCTCTCTCTCTCTCTCTCTCTCTCTCTCTCTCTCACACACACACACACACACACACGTGCACATGCACAGATATTATTCAGCCATAAAAAAGGGAGCAACATCTAGCCATTTGAGATGACATGAATAGACTTTGAGGGCATTATGCTAAGTGAAATACATCAGACAGAGAAAGACAAGATGGTCTCACTTACATGTGGGATAAAAATAAAGAAAAACTGAGAAAATGAAAACAACCCTAAGCTCAGATACAGAGAAGTGACTGGTGGTTGTCAGAGGCAGGGGCTAAGGGGTGGGCAAAATGGGTTAAGGAAGACAAAAGGTAAAAATTTCCAGACATAAAATGAGTAAGTCATGGGCATGTAATGTACAGCATGGTGACTATAGGTAATAGTACTGTATTGTTATTTGAAAGTTGCTAAGCGAGATCTTAAAATTTCTCTTATAAGAAAAAAACAATTTGTTTAACTATGTGGTAATGAATATTAACTAGACTTACTGTGGTGATCATTTTGCAATATATACAAATATTCAATCATTATGATGAACACCTGAAACTAATATGTCAATTATATCTCAATTAAAAAAATGACTTATTGATGATTTCTGTGGCTCCCTTTGGGGAGAAGGGGGATAAGGAGAGACAAGATACATGGTAGCTAAGTGGGCATGCATGCACATGTGTACACAATTTACCAGTAAATTATATATATAGATTAGACATAATCACGACCTTAGTGACGTCTCATTAGTAGCATTTTGATTTAAGTAAATAGGAAAGGTAGTGTTTCAAGGACTCTGGGCACTTAGTGCCTAGGTAGTTACAAAGTGTTGAAGGAGAAGCTCTAAGGACTTGGAAACTTAAGTGATAAAAAAAAGAGTAAATAAGTTTAAAAAATGGAAAACTGGGAAGCTGGGATGGCTCAGTGGGTTAAGGGCTCACTTTGCAGCCCCGGGGACTAAGGTTTGAATCCCAGCCACGGCCCAGGCGGACCCATATGCTGAACTGGGGAGTGTCCCCAGTTTGGTTCTCACCAGGGTGAGACCCCGGCCCAGTTCCTGCCCTGTGCAGCCCTGAGCCCACCTGTGGAATGAAACTATGTGGAGAAACCAATGATATGCAAGTATGGAGACTGCTCTGAGCCCTCCCGCTTCTCTCTGTCTCCGTCTCTCTCTCTCTCTTTCTGTCAAAAACAAGAAAAATAAATCTTTAAAAAAAATGAAGAACTGTGCCTGGGGTCTTAATTACTACATAAGCATGCTGGCACTTACCCCTGGCATGTATTGGTGAAACAGCATAATGATTACAATCAGAACCAGGTTTCTAGGAGTTGTCTAAAAGAGTGTGAATGTTGCCTGATCATCCAGTTCAGTCCAGTCTAGTCTTCACTTATGTAAACTCTTAAATGGTATCTTGTCAAGCTCCACTAAGAGCTTCAAGGTCTAAAGACTATAATTTCTCCCATAAGCAGTCTGGGAATCAAACAGTAAAAGTGGCTAAAGTTAAACAGGAGAAACTGATTATAAATAGTTCAAATTTATCAGCCTCATAATAAAGGTGTCGGGTCACTTAGTACTTCTAAAAAAGAAAATCAATTCTTAAAGTCACTGATCAACACCCAAGGAACTTTTCCTCCCCAACTAAAATGGTGCTTACTATTCTTGCATCATAATTAAGTCCTTTCCTCCTCTAATCACAGATCCTCATGGACTATGCTAATTTATAATAAAGCTTACCTTTGGCTAAGCTCCTCCAGATAGCGACCACTGAGAGACATGTTAACTTCTAAGGCTTTAATACGATTGTTAAGTCTCATAAACACTGACTCTTTTTGGTTGGATCCATGTACAAGATTTCCATTAGCATATCCTAGATCTGTAGAATTTTGCAATTCAGCATAAAAATCTGTAGCTGTCCTCTGTAACCCTCTTAAAAGGGCATCTTCTGGAGACTGTTCTTCCTCTTTTACTTCAGGTAATGAAGAAGAATCCACAACAGGAGTCAAAATTTGCTTTGGTGTGTCAGCTATGCTCATTTTGGCTTCCCCATCTTCATTATCTGGCACAGGAGCTGTGTTTACAGGTGGCACTACAGTTTCAGGTAGCTTTGTGGTAATTTGCATGGAGTTTATGTCTTCTTTTACAGTATTATCCATTACTTCATTAAGTTTGTTTGTTTCGTAGACCACAGCTGGCTTCTCTACAGAACTCAAACTCTCAGACTTCTTTTCTGTTTCATTATCAACCTCAACAGAACTCTCTTGGGGAATCACTTGTGATAATGTGTGTTCTGCCTCATATTTAACAGGCTCAGATACTTCTATTTTAGATAGTGAATTAATTTCTGGAGTAACATCTAAAAGAGACTGAGAAAGAGTTTGAGGAAGGCTTGGTTCAAGTTCAATTGTATCTACAGTGTGATTAATCAAATCATCTTGGTGCATACTACTTAAGTCACCTGGAACAACAGGTTCAGCTTCCTTTTCCTTACTCTTACTGTCCAACTCTCCAACTGGAGATTGCAATGCTAAAACATCTACGGATTCTGCAGGAAGTAGTGATGGTGATTGAGCTGACACAAGACAATCTTTCTCTTTACTCACAGCAGTTCTGCTGCGTTGCCGATAAAGAGCAACTCTAACCGAACACCACTTATATACGTATTCCGAAAAACTAGAAATACAGCAAATTGTGGTCAGTTCACTGCAAAATATTTGTGTCTCCGACTCAAACCAGGGTGATGATTCATCCTCCTGTTCACCACTACCCAGAAGGGTCACTGTGGATGGACTTGCCTCCTCTTCATCCTCCTGCACTAGTTGTACAATAGGGCTCTCTTTGGGAGTATCTGGTGATGATGGCTCCATGTCAAGACCATGGTCCTCAGAGGCTACAAACCTAGAAATACATATCATAATTACAAATCACTTTAATTAGAAATCTAAACTTAAAATTATGTTTAAGAAAAATAAATCATACAGGACATAAAAGGAAGGCTAGAAATATAGACAAAACTCAAAATATTTTGGGGACATTTTTCCCCTTCAAAACATTTTCATTATAAAAGCAACTATTATTCTGAAATGGTAACAGAAAGACCATTTATCAAGTGACCAGGCAGATGATTCAAATCACCAAATTTACCAAATCAACTTGCTTTTCTTTAATCCCTGTTTAATAATTATTTGAATGTGACTACTACTTCCATTTACTGAATGAATTGTGTGACTTTTCGCCGATAAATATTCACCAAATCTTTGCAAGCCTCATCATCCTTTATATCAGAAAGTGAGCTACCCAAGGGTTATAAAGTCTCAGAGTCAGAACTAGAATCCATGGTTCTTAATAATTATGAATGCACTTTATGAGTGCTTGAATATCCTACTTTCAAAAGGCAGTGAAATTTAAAATAAGTTTCAATAACAAAACAAAACAAAAAACAAAAAAAACTTTCATACACAAATTTTCCTACTCTAACAAATTAATAGAAATGCCAGGAAATGTCTTCAAATAGAAACTAATATCACAAAATTAATGGTAGGAATAAAATAGACAATATCTAAAAGCTGTAGTTTCATTTTGTTGTCAGTAAAAATAGTAAATGGTAATAAAGACCATTAGGTTTTCATAATAACTTTAAATACTGACACCCTATCATGGGTTCTTTTACTTTCATTTATTTTCTTCAGATGATTGACATATAATTATCAAAACAAATTTAAGACATACATGAAGAATCATTAAGTAAAAATATATTTATACAATAATATGTATTAAAAACCAAACTGTAATATAGATAATTAAAAACTGTTACATTAGCCTGATCTATCAACACATAGTCACATATATATGTATACATATGGTTGAGTAGTGTATATGTATGCATGTATGTGTATGTGGGTACATATGTATATAAAATAAAATCAGTTTCATTTAGCTTTGAAAAACAAGAGATACTATGTGTTGTTAGCTGCAGATGATTAGCTACAAAATTGAAACTAGCAATCACAGCTCCATATAAGCAGAAACACCAAGAATGTTTATATCCCAAATAGATTTCTTGGGAGCTTCTAGAAATCAATGATTTATAATGCTGTATTTTCTCTCTAATCACCCAATAAATATCTTTAGTCACTTTCAGGATTAACACAGAATAAAAATTTGTCACTGAACCCTTCACAACATAGAAATCTCATTTTTTAATTAATATGGTACTTAAGAATTACAGCACATCCACTTCATGTTTCATTACCAATATACCCTGAACTGTTTCGTGTTCAAATATCTTATCCTCTTGTATAGGGTTCCACTGCAAGAAAGGCCTTTCAAAGTTTTTAAATGAGTGCATCCAATGAAATACATAAATTAAATTTACAATAACCAAGCTCAATTAACCAAATCATTATCAGCTTATCTATCATACACAAAAGGCAGAGGTGCCAAAACTTTAATCATCTCTAGAAAAGATGAGACTATTTTATATGTTACCTACATATGCACATCCCTGCCCAAAGTGCCTCACTGCATCATGAGAAAGACTTACATAATTCAATCTGAAACACTGAACAATAAGAGTTTGCTGTGTGACAAGCACACATTTTAGAACCACTGCTTTAGGTGTTTCAGGTACCCGTTATAGCTTTCTAGACATAACACTGATAAATATGAACTTAATAAAAACAGGTTTTTTTTAAATTTTGTCCTCAAACCTATACTAGAGAGTTGTAATAAGGAAAAGATTCAGTGTTATGAATAATAAATATATATTATCAAAACAACAAACATTTGGTCTGAAGTGAAGTGTATATATTCCTAGTACTCAAAAAGCAACTCCAAGATGTTTGAAGTAGCTGTGGAATGTCTGCCCTATGATTCAGAGCTGTCTACGGATAATCATTTCACACACAAATACCAAGTACCTTATTATGTACTAGTACACGTAGGACTTCATTTTAACAGAACTCTAACATAGCAATATAACTTACTCAGGTGATGAAACAGGAGTTGAAACAGGAGCTGGTTCAGGCATTTTAGGTGCAGTTGTGGCAGTGGCATTCTCAGATATACTTTTATTTCCTATTTTAAAGAAGATTCCCACATTGAGTTTAATTTTTAAAAGCTATTCCATGAACATATTTCATTTTAACAAATAAAGAACATTTTTCCTCAGGGGAGAAGAAAAAGTCAAGTAGGCTTATTCTACAGACTCTGTTTATTTTTCAAAGTTCTTTTAGAAAGAAATGATAGTACAAGATCCCAACTATAAGTAATGCAAATTCCTTTCTATATTTCTCAGACAATTAAAGCAAGTCAGATGACTATGAGTTTCATGTAAGCTTACATGATTAATATGCCTTCTAGACACCTGAGTTTCTAAAGAGAATGAGTCATTTTAAGTTTGCACTTGGAACTAAGTAGTTTTTAAAAACAAAAAAGGAAAGATCATTGCTCCTTGCTAATAATATTCCTATTTGGCATTCTATAAGGGGGAAAAAATCACTTTCTAAATTGAGTGCCTACTTAATAAATAAAAGCATTCTTGAAGTACTATTAGGGCATCAAAACCTCAGGAATGAGAAAAGGGATAGTCATTCTTTTACAACAGTGAAGAGTCAAAAAACAAATCCATGAATTTTATATAGACAGGATCGTATTATAAAAGAGAACTTGTGTAATTCAAATAAACATGAAGAATAGAAGACTGGTAAGTTCCTTTGGATAGTTTCTATATTTCTAAATGAAAGATCAAATTGTTTGGCTTATTAATTAATTTTCCTAACTAGGAAGACCCTGGAGTATCAAATATTTAAAAGACCCATAAAATTATTAGGTACCTTCTGTCAGGTCTTCAGTTTTTGCTCCCAGAATATTAGCGGCAATATTCACCATATTTAGAATGGCATCTAAAACAAAATTCAATCAGAAAAAAACACCAAGACACCTAAATATTCTCATATAGCTAATATCAGATAGTCAAAAAACCATTTATAATGGTCATTTGGAAATTTTTCTGAATTACTTTTTTATTCATCTTACTATGTAAGTCCAATATAGGACACAAACTTCAGCCAATAAGTATAAAAGCATAAATCTGAATTTTTATGTTCAGGAGAAATTTTTAATTTATAGTTTTTTTGGTAAAGCTTCCCCAAACCTTTTACCAAAGTACTGTCTTCAGCCTACTACAAAATTCAAGTATAATTTCCACATATAAACAGGGAAGATGTGACAAATTCATGTCTTACAGAAAACTTATTTTTCTTTAAAAAAGTTCTACAGTAACATAAAAGCCTGAAGAAACAAAAGATTTTTCCTAAACAGGTAATTATCACAGGTAAAAATAAACAAAATGGGAAATTATCCAAATGACAGCAGGAAGATTTTATTTTCAACTATAAACACAGTATCTATAGGTAATACAATTAAATCCCAAACTGATACTGTCTAATATCAAATTTCTTTGATAACTTTTAATATTGTTTGATGGATAATAAATCACAAGATATTCTTTTGTGAAAAGTGTGGGTACGGGCATGGGCAGATTAACTAAAAGTCAATCATAAAACTCCAAGTGTAAAGCAATCCGCATACTCACTAATTCTGCCTCTTTTGGTATGAACCTTCTTATCTATTTAAATAGCAGAAGGTACACGAAGAGACCAAAACAGCAGAACTCCATAAAGAGCTGGTGCTAGGAATGGAGGCTCCCTTTCAGCAATATGATGTAACTTCAAGGGAAACCAACTTTCATCCCCAATCTAATCTCTGAAATTCCACTAGAAGTTAATTAATCAGTTTCAGGTACTTCTATTAAAATACTACGACCTGGTAGGGGCTATGTATTAAGCCTCAGTAGTTATTTTCATTTTAGTCTCCTTTCCTAAAAGAGATGCACAGGGTTTTCATCACATTTTTAATGAAAACCTGATGTGGAAAGCAGAAAAGGCTAGCACATCAAGAAGGACGAAACTGTAACCTAGAGTCGATCCTGTAAATATGTGCTTTTACCGTAAGGGAAAGTAGTAGGAAATTTTAGGCTTCTCTAAAAATGGTAACCAGTTACTAATTTTGATCTTTACATAATTCTGATTCTACAATCTGAAAAAACAACAAAGCAGTGGTACTTTGTTTCCAATCATTAATATAACACACACAAGCTTTATCTTAGCTTTTTAAATGTCTAGGACTATAGGTCAAACTTGCCAGATGACCTGACAAACTGGAAACAGAGGATGTAGCTTTGGTTCTTAGGACTAAGGAGATACTCCAACATGAGCTAAAAATAGGAATGGAAACTCCATTACAACCCTAGATAAAGTAGCAACACAAACTGTTATTTCCTTATAAACCCACTTTTAATGTTAACCAATATTGTAATAATAGCATTTGATCTTCTACTTAGTCTGCTGGCTAAAGTTTGGTCGAAGATGACTGCTCCACAGAACCCAAATTTCTAAGCCTCTTGTACTTCAAAGGGCAATCTTACCTCACATTTCAAACTTTTACCCATTTACTATTAAAGAATTCAAGAAAATAACATATCTATTAATCTGCATAAAGAAAATAGCTTTAGAGTATTATTTTTAAACCTAAACTGTAATACTAACACACACAAGAATGAAGATTTACTTTAAAATATTATTTTTAAATCACTTTAAAATATTATTTATCATCATTTTATGGGCCACTTAGTTACAGAAGCAAAATTTAGCAAATTTCTACATTTTCAGCCCATCTAACCTATAAGAAATAATTCGCTACGTTCACAGAACACTGCCAAATGTAGTCTGATTTTTTGTCTTCTGAAAGAAAGCAGCTTTGTGAATATTCTATTCTGTCCATTCTTAATTTGTATCCAAACACATGACAGCTTGTCATGATGATAATTTGGCCACTAAAAAGCTTTCATTATAGGTGAAGATAATAATCTAGAATATAGTGCAAAGTAGCTATCTGTCTCTAATTTTTCCCAACACTCTCATCTCTGAGTTGGGGAACTACTCATCCCATCTCATTCCTTTAGGAATGAAATTCTTCTAGGAACCAAATATCAACATGTTATATTCAGTTTCCAGCACACCAATGACTCCTTCTGATACAGAAAACTAATTACGTATGTTGGAACAGAACAAGACAAACCAACAGCAACAACATAAAAACTACTTCCGCTTATTTCCTCCTATATGTTATTTGGCCTTGTCTGCAGCATACCCACTTTCACTCTTTTTCTTCTAGGACTTTAAAATATATACATTCATAAAAAATACTTTGACTTGAAACAAAAACTGTTTTTATTTTGTCTTAAATGTATACACAAAAACCCAGCCTTTTAGCAGATCTGGCAATTCTAAGAAAGTGCAGAGCATATTCAAGGGTAGAGGCAGACTAGCATGAATATCAAAATAAAAAGAGGTCTGAAAAAATCCATGTGACAAAGCACAAGTTGAGCGATATGAAGAATTCTTGTTAATGTAAAATATTTAAATGTTCTGCTTCAAGAGAATGGGGCAGAACAGTTGCCAGAAATGGCATATACACAAAGCCAAGAATGCTGCTCTAAGTAATTTTTCCCTTTTTGGCAGTGAAGTAAATTATCTAATATCAAGAATGTCTTGGGGAAGCCGGGATGGCTCAATAGGTTAGGCGCTCACTTTGCAGCACCGGGGACCGAGGATCGAATCCCAGCCCCGGCCCGTGCGGAACCATATGCTGAACTGGGAGCTCCCCTAGTTCAGTTCTCTCTCTGTCTCTGTATCTCTCTGTCTCTGTATCTCTCTCTCTCTCTCTCTCCTCTGTCAAAATAAATAAATAAATAAAATATATATTTAAAAACGCCAAAAAAAAAAAAAGAATGTCTCAATATGTGGGATGCATGCTCTTTGACAACGAAGTCCCATCAAAAGAAACATATATTTCTTACAGCTACTAATTGCTCAATAGCAAAAGAAAAAAAAAAGTTTCTATTAAGATTAAAGCCACAGAATCGTTTAGCAGATATTATACAAATATTAGAAATAAACTAGATTCAAAATTAGCCAATTGGGAGCTAATTTAGAATGTGGTGATGATTACAGTCAAACTCAAGACATTCTAGTGCCAGAGATTAGCTCCTTGGCCTGATTCCACTGTTTATTTACTCCTTAAAGTTACACCATCTCAAAGGTGATAGCTAGGTCAGAATCAAAAACAGTCCCCGACTCATCAGGAAAAACTTAGAAGGTCACAGGCAGAGAAGGCAGCAGTGTTAGGTCACGCCTGTGAGCTTTATGACAGCAAAATCTTAACATGCAGAACCTCCTGCATCTCTCATTGTGAAACTTCTGAGATGGGGCTCTTTTAAAACCCTATTTTCCATGTTTAGGCTCAGCTGACATCTTCCCAGTCACTCAATCTAGTCTCAGCAAACAGATTCTGTCAACACCCAGAACGCTGGAAGGTAAGTGGACTAACTGCCCTTTGAGAGCCATAAAAAAAAATAATAAAATAAGCAATGTTACCAAGAAACGCACCTTCAAATGAAGGATCCACTAAGTAGGATCTACAGAAGATTCTGTATCTATTTAGTGAACATAATACACTGGTCAGAGAAGTAATTACAAATAGGGAAAGTCCCCCACTAAAATATAGCTAGGGTGTTTTTAGTGGTGTCTAAGCATTAATCCCGTAAGACAGAGAAAGAAACCAAGAACATCACAGGCTTTTCCTTTATCTAAAACTATAGTAAGGTATTACTTCCCTAAGGTGACTCACCCACCTTTCCAGTAACCATCAGAAGCTAGAGATCTTTTAGTCTAGGACAATTTTCTGACCCCATTAAATAATGATGCAAATTTAGCATCACTGAGCTATGATGACTATTATATAACATAAAATTTTTAAATACAAATTTAAGGACACCAACAATATTAATATCCAGACAGGCAAAATGGTATCATGTTTCCACTCCTAAAAATTACATTCCCATAGTAGTGAATAAGGCATCTATTTTTAATGCCATCACTGACTAGAAAGCTAAGGATTGTACTTAAAAGTAACTCACTAATCTCCAAATAATCATTTGAGTAGCAACAAAATAAAACAAAATACATTGAGCTAATATGTAACAAAATTAAATATTACATAGAAGGATTCTCTTCATGCGGGTTTTTTTTAATACTTTTCTTCCTATTCATTAAAAAATCCACCCAAGTCTATAGTCTATGGAAAGGAAGAGAGGAAGGCAGAAGTAAAGGGGAAAAAGAAGAGATAAAGAGAAGTGACTATTCACTTCACATACTGTAACTCAGGTACAGATATCTAAGTTATGTTCTACAGGTTGAGTACTGGTATCTAAAAGAGAAAAGGCAATGTGCAGTGAGACTGGGATTCATGCCAATTCAAGTCACCGGAGTTGACAAGGAAAATGCACAAGCAGCTAATCTTCTATTTTACTAAAATTTACTTATACTAAATTTAATTACTAATCTCCAAACAAGAAAACTTCTTCAAGTTTTACATTCTTCAGGAAAGAGCAAACATTAAAATATACTTACCGACACTGTAACAGTAAAAACAGTGTTAGTGGGTAACAGTCTTTTCCAGGGGTCTCCTTAGCTAGACTACCACTACATTTGGAATACCAAGAAAGGAAAACACTAGTATCTTAGTCATTGTTTATTTTACAATGAATATATTATTATTACTATTACTGTTATTGTGGGAATCATTTTTATTATGGATAAAAACAGCCTTTATATTTTGTAATAGGAAACTAATCATTTCCATTGGTTAAAGGATGTTTACTAGAATTTTACTAATGTGTGCCACCTCTGTAACTACCGTTCAAATTGCTTTCCCATCCAGTATGACACCCAGATGCTCCTATACATATGGTCCGACATATGGGCCTCTTTAATACCTCTTTCCCCAAGAATTATAGCCCTTTCTTCATTCTAAGGAATTTGCCTAATATTATGAGTACTTAATCAGAAGAACCAACTTATGCTTAAGTTTTTTCCGCTCCCTTTTTTTTGTCTGCCCCCCTATTTTATTTCCACAGAAATACTTTCCAATAGCTGGTATCGAATGTTAATTTGAAGTTGAATACTGGGAGAAGGAGCCTTTCAAACTACACCACAATAAAATGTCCACATATGAGCATGTCTGGGGAAAAAGTTGAGAAACACTTTAATAATGACTAGAAAACCCCCAAAATACTCACTTGTAGCAGAACCAAGAATATTTTTTGAGGATTTATCTTCTCCAGTACTATAATCCAGTGGATAATCTGTTTAAAAAGAAAATTATGGTACTTAGATGGAGAACTATATCTAGTAATATGTTTAAAAAGCTCAGATTATGACCTATCAAAGCTGACATTTATGACAACTTTTGTAAGAAATATTCATTATACATCTAAACTATATTCACAAAAGAGAAAATGAGATTCAGAAGCCACTTAGCAAAGAAATATAAGCCAAAAAATTCTGATTACCAAAATTTTAATCACATATACTTGGACTTTTATTCAAGCTTTCAATGTACCTTACCAAGACTTTGAGAATGTCTTCATTTTCACTTGTAGAAAAACTAATGAAGCTGGAAAATTTAGATCGTTCAGACTATGATTTAAGACATCTTAAAACTAAGACTTGACAAAGTAGAAATGGAGAGTGTCATAAAACTTCCTACCCTTCAGCCTCATACAAGTTTCTCAAAGGCTCAAGCCTCTCAATATGCCTGCTCTTAGGTTCAAAGCAAAGCAAAGCAAAGTAATGCTCAATTCTACGATTTCAGTGACCTTATGAGTTTAATAGGTTTGTGGGACTGGCATAGGGACATAATTTATGGTACTGCTGTTATGGAGGAGAATTTCAGTTACAAATTTATGGTTTAGATGTTATGGAAGGGAATTCCAGTTGCAAATAACTGATTCATAAGCTTAAAAAACAATTCAATTTACAAAGCAGAAAATCAGTTTAGAGAACAGCTTTAAGAAAAACGTAGTAATCAGGATTAAAAACAACATAAACTAAAGGCTAAAGACAGTCATCTTATTAATTTTTTTGAAGTGGCCTACTCTTACCCATTACTATTCAATTAAAAAAGCAAAAATAAAATATATATACATAGTAGTCACCTGTCTTAAGTCACTCACCATAGTCCTCATCAAATAGTTCTTGCCGTTCTGACTGGTATTGGGAATCAGCAATCTCTTCATATTCCTCCACCATGCTAGTACCAAACACCCTATTAACAGCAATTTCATTAAAAAGTTCAGAAGAAAACAGGAACATTAATACCCATCTCTTCACAATAAATAACAAAATACATAAACTTTGGTTATGTTTTGAGGGTCATTAGCTTTTGGACTGCAGTCATCACTGTTTCCATTAAAATGTAAAATTAATCTATTTAAGGCACTAGACATAACCACCAAGTCTTGATATCAGTCTAAAATGTTTCTATATATTATCATGATGGCAAGATAGCAAGCAAACTAAATCAAAACACATAAAATGAGTTATTTTTTCTTAACAGAGGGGATTTTAACATTTTTTCTAAAACATATTCAAGAGTAAGAAAGGCTTAATAGCTTATATTTCTATGGTACAAACTTCATATAATATTTTTCTTCACTTTAAATATATTGAGCTTTTTGTGTATCACTTTTTCAAAAAGCCACTCAGTAAATGTATTTTGTTCTGTATTACCTTATAAGGCTTAATGGACAAAAGTGCTCTGATCCAAAATGGGATATCAACTCCACCTAAAGAATAAAAGCACATGAAATGGGAAGCTAGCACCATGCATGTGAGATTACCCAACAATATATTCAGATCTTCATTATAACATTTCTAAAACTAAAGTTGTCATTTCCCCAAAAATTAGTACTTGTAAAGTTTTGCTTTTTTCCCATGCAATATGCCAAAACCTGTTATCCAATATTGCAAAAGAGAAGGTTGCTAACCTTTATGTACTTGATGAACATCTGAAGCAAGAGAAAGGAAAAGAAAAAGAAATCAGTTCCAAAGTCTGGATAACATGCCAGTAAGTAATATTTAATATTTGTAAATTATATTGCATAATTAAATTAGAGAAAGCAATGTACTTTGATGAATAAAATTGTAGTACTCTTAATTCTTTGTAGAAATCAAAACAATGATTTACATTTTTACCATCACTACCAAAAAGTCTAACTGTAATGAAATAAACATTAAGGTTATTATGTTAAATAACCTAAATTCATTGCTGCTGTTTTATATGTTACTTAAGAAAGCTTTCTGAAAGTAATAGTCTCTAGAAACACTGCATTTTTCTGTGTATGACACTTTTGTCTAAAATTGTTAGACCAAAAATAGGGGGTCATGTTATACACGGGAGTAACACATGTACTGATTTCTTAATGTTGAGTTAGAAAGGAAGGAATCATCTTATACATGAGCATGTATTCTCCATGAAAAATTATGGTAACCTGTCTATGATAACCTAATAATTATGGTAACCTAATGTTACTGTAAATATTATTGATATGTATCATATGTATCTATCTGAATTTATATATTGATACATATGCAGATATATGTACCTGTACACACACTGATTAAAATGTTCACTAGCATAACGTAAGTCATATTTATTCTTATACAATATTGTATACAAATTGTTTCTGGGAAAACATAAATTTTAGGTATGCTATGCTATTTCAAGTATAACTTAAAGAATTAAGATTTATGTCAATCCACTTTCTAAATATAAGCTACTAAAACGTAGTTCGTAGATTTGTAGTTTAGGGCTTTTGAAATAAGAAGCACCCATATAAACTTATATAACACTTATTACTATAAAGTAAAAATTAAAAGCAAATGTTTTCTGTCTTTTTAGATTTAAGACAATTGTCAAATGCTGTTTCCCACCATAAAAGGGACAAGGTAGGGTGTTTTTCCAGCATGCTTTTAGGCTACCAATGAAGTGTTCTTCCTTTAACAAAATAGATGCTATAGAGGAGGTTTCTCGAAACTATTTTGTAACATCAGAGTTGTCTGAATTATAACAGTAAATACAATTGTATCACTGGCCAAATAATTTTTAACATGTGTTTCTTCATCAGTGTAGAAGCTGTGCTATGTAAAAAGGCTGTTAAATAATTATTTCAGTATTCATTTTTAAAGCTACTGAAAATGTACCTTCATTTTTCTGAGCACTATTGAGTCATAGAATTTAGCATGTTTATACTGAGACTAGGAATACTACAAGTTTACCCATTTAGAGAAGCAAATTTAATACATGCTTAACAAGACACAGATGGTAAAATCCCAGAAGACCATTCGGTAGTTCTAAGTTTTCACATTAAAGAGAGAAAGGAGAGAAATCAGAGCTGCTGTCATTCCAAAAGATTGTATTACTAACACAGTGGTATGGCTATGATTTTAAAGAAAAGAAGGAGGTGAGGAGAGAAGTAGAAAATTCCCCTACTTTGTATCAATCTAATT
This sequence comes from Craseonycteris thonglongyai, assembly GCA_004027555.1. NCBI lineage: Eukaryota > Metazoa > Chordata > Mammalia > Chiroptera > Craseonycteridae > Craseonycteris > Craseonycteris thonglongyai. The sequence continues at coordinate 53,907 of PVKE010003151.1, read as the reverse complement.
CAAGAGTGATAATTCTACTTGACTTATTGGTGGAGAAAGCAACAAGAATACTGAATAAAAATGTCTAAAAATTGGCTTTATTTGACATTGGTATATGACACAGTATATTTTACTTTACCATTAAAAAAGGGCAAAATCGATAACAAATATGAATATTAAAATTGAAATGACATAAGAATCAGATTCAATTAAGAAATCAGACCTGCTTTAAAGACTTCAGTGACTAATAATGATTCAGGTTTTGAAATAGAAATATAATACTATGAAGATAAGGTCTTACATACTCAAAAAACATTCAAGTATAATGTAGAGTTTCATCAGAGCCATAAATATCAAAAAACCAGCCTCGAGTTATAAAAAAATATATATATTAGTATCTGTCTCATAAACTAATATGTCTAAGGAAAAATCTATAAATTTCCTCTTAATTTTTCTGATTTCTAAACAGGTGATGAGGTATAAACCATAAATAACATGTATGTTTTCATTCCAGAATATAAGTCCTGTAGTGTAAATAGTACCTTCACATATTTTGCATACATCTGTTCATCTAAAGGGAAACTCTGGACATTCCTCTCATCTCTACCATGGAAAGTACCCAGCTTAATCCATTTGTTTGTGGGATATCTAGAAAATAGATAATATATTCTTTTAAAAAAATTATGAAACACACGGTGAGAGGTCCCACCACATCTTTAAAATATATCCTGAGGATTCTTTTTCCTCTCCAAGTGAACGTACTGATTTAACATAGTTTAAATATGAGTTAAATATTCGAGTAAAATAAATATATTTTATTTTCCAACTAAAATTCTTACAGGTTCCTTTTTACAGGGAAAGAGTATCTTGAGGAAAAAAAAAATCACACCATTATTAAACAGAAGGGAAAACAAGAAGATGACAAAAATGGGACCAGGACCACTTCTTGAGAAAGCAGCCAATTAACTGGAGTTTTGAAACAGAAAGTAGCCAAGAGACTGCTTTGTAAGAAGGAGGTAAAACTCTTCCTACATTGACAAGTGTGTGATTACATAAAGTACAGAGAAAAGTACTGGTGGACAGGAAAACAGAAAAAAACATTTAAAATCATGTGAATTTCACAATCTTACATAGTTATACACCATTAAAGGAAATCTAACATAAAAACCTAAAATTATTATTTTTGTTTACTATAGCATTTATAGAATTCCTCAAAGTAATGGGTGCTCTCTTATCACATTAAAAAACATATACACTTTACTTTTCAGAGCTGACATGGTCATTTGATAAAGAGGGAAATACAGCTTAGAGAAAAAGAAGTGTTCTGAGCAAGGTTAGTGAAAGAAAAATAAATGGAATTCTCAAGGTCTTGAGGATTTATTTCAAAAACTGTGTATGTGCAATGCTAAGTACAGTGTGGGGGGAAGAAACATGAAATAACCTTCATGACCAATGATACTAGAATGGTTAAATAAATAACAGCATCCTGGGGATCCTGGGATAACTGAACAGGTTCGGATCCTGGTCCACGGCCTGTGCCAACCCACATGCTAAACTGCGGTTCCTGTCCCACGCAGCCCACATCCGCCTGTGTGGAATGAACCACGTCACAACGAATGATGTGCAACTATGGAGACTGCCCTGGGCCCTCCTCCTTCTCCCTCTCTCACCTCCTCTCAGAACAGTAAAATCTTTAAAAAAAGTAAATAAGTAAGAGCATCCTACATAACACATCACTGGCACTCAAAAAGTATTTATTTATAGAGTGAATAAACTCCATCTGGTGAGGAGAAAATATTAAGTACTCATTTAAAATAGTTTGTTTAAGACAAAATAATATTCTAGGATATAAGCAGTAAAAACTGAATTTTTCTTTAGGATTAATAAAAAATACATAGAAAAGACTGGAAGAAATATACTAAAATTCTAATAGTTATCTTTGGCTGACAGGTTTATGGTTCTTTACATTCCTTACAATATGTTTAGTTACTCTTTTTATAACCACACACACCCACAACAAAGTTCAAAATATACTTAAGAAAAATATACCTCATGATATAAAATCAAGTATTCATGTATGATTTTTAAATAACTTAAAATAAATGTGTGGAAGCAATGGAGCATAATAAGTAAAAGTAAGGACTTTACAGTCACACAAATCTAGGTATGAATTTTGGTTCTCCAACTCACAAGTCACATGACCTGGGCAAACTACTTAACTTTTCCTTATCTGTTTCCTCATTTTAAAAGAGAATAATATGTGGTTATTATACATGAGTTAATGAAAGCAAACTGATCAACAAGAGCCTACACTATAGTAGTAGTACTACTGTTTTTACAAACTGATACATTAATATAAAAACTAAAATGATTAAAGTTTTAAAGAGTGACCCATTTAAAAACTTTTACTGTGGAGATCCAACATAAATTCTATAGAAACTATGTTTAGAATTTACCTGTCACTGATGGAAACCAGAAAGTCTTTAGGAGTAGAAGAAAATAATTCATAATTTGCAATATCAAACTGCTTTACTTGAATTGGTTCACAAAGTTCAATAACAAACCTTCAAAAAGAAAACATGACAATTATTTAGATAAACCAACCAAAACAACAGTTTATATCAAACATTACATGAACAGCTTGCATAAACTAGACGCCCATTAAATGAATCGTATGCAGCCTTAGTCATCGTTAAGGGACATATATATTTCCCAAGCTTATCTTTCATCATCTATTGCAGTTACATATCATCTGTTCCTATAATACAACCTTTCAACGGTGCTTTTTCACACTATATCATAATTGTTTGACTATACCCGTGGTTTTGTTTTGACCTCCTTAAAAGGAAAATCATTTTGTCCTCAATATTGTATTCTAGCATCAACCGATCATAATGCAAATCAACCTAACACTAACACAAAAGTTTAAAAGTTTTATATGTGTGCATGTGTGTGTGTTGTGTGTATATATATATATACACGCACACATATGATGTGCTTTATTAAATTTTATATTACTTACCAAATTTTAGTGCTGCAAGGATTCAACATATAAAGATCCATGTTTTCTATAAGAATAGCAGATGTGCTCTATTTTAAAAGGGGAAAGAGAATAAATTACTTAAGTAAAAATATTTATTTCAAACCTAAAGTTTTCTAGGATTTCTATATTTTTAGATCTTAAGACTAAAATATTCATTTTGGAAAAAACACTAATTTGGCTACAATTTACCAGTTATGGCTATAGCACTGTTAGCCTTTCAACAAAACATTTGAAAATAAACATCTATTACTATAAAGAAAAAATGATTTTCTATTACCTATTTCCTTTTTAAAATTTCACATACGTTTAAAAGGTTAAAAACAGTATGTGCCCTTAAGTAGGTAAATGGATAAAGAAACTGTGATATATGTTGAGATCATGGAATATTATTCAGCACTAAAAAGAAGTGAGCTAACAAGCCATGAAAACACAAAACTTAAATACATATTACTAAGTAAATGAAGCCAATCTGAAAGGCTCCATACTGTATAACCTGAATACACATATAGATTTCAACTATATGATATTCTGAAGAAGAAAGATTATTTAGGTAGTAAAAAGATCAGTGATTGCCAGGAGTTGGGAGGGAGGGAGAGATCAACAGGCAGAGCACAAAGGAATTTTGGGGCTGTGAAAATACCCTGTATGATACCATAATGTACATGTCATTATACATTTGCCCAAATCCACAAAATATATGATGGAAATCTAATGTAAACTATGGAGTTTTGCATGATAGTAATGTATCAAACTAAGTTCGTCAACTGTGACAAATGTACCACTCTACTGAGGGATAATGGAGGAGGTGATGCATTGCAAGGGAGAGGGATATATGGGAAATCTCTGTAACTTCCTCTCAATTTGCTAGGAACCTAAAACTGATCTAAAAAAATAAAACTTTCAAAAAAAGGGGTGAGGGTACAATTTATCAAGCAACATAACTGATAATTTATAGAAGAAAATGTCTTTGAACGTATACTCTTACATTTACTAGTGAATGAGGAAAAGAGCTCATGTTAAAATACAGTTCCCCAGAAAAAATATTAATAAAGTCACTAGTTTACTACATGTATAGAAGAATTTGTACTTAAGTACCTTAGCTTCTGGATTAGCTGCCAAAATTTTGGCACCACATTCTACTGAGGCATAATTATTTCGATTTTTCTGGACCTTCTTCGTGGCATGTAGACCTCCATTGGAAGTTGTATGCAGTGACTGACCTGCAGACAAACCTTAGTATAAACATATAAACGATTATGGTCAAAAATGCCCTAGCAACACAATGATCTTGAAGCAACAGGTTACTGTTCTAAAAAACAGGTTTTAATGCTTAAGAGAATATTTTCAAAATCCACTAAGAAGACATTCAAAACACTTCACCTCCATAACTTTAAAATATCCCCAATAAAATTAGCTATAAAAATCTACATTACTTGATTTATAAGTAACATGACTCACAAAATGAAGCTTATCCTTGAGGCTCAAAGCTTTTTAAAATACAAAATACATATTTTATTCTATTAAGAATGAATGCTAGCCTTCTACCTCTAAGTCCAATATGAAGAATTCTTATGCAACTCTAATAAATTTAAAGAAATAAAGAAGAATGCTAACTCAGAACTGTTCTACAAAAGCAAAAAGAAAAATGTTAATACTTTAGTACAACTGTATTTACAGTTTATAAAGCTTTATGACTCAGAACTTTCCAACCCTCAATTTTTTTCTTCTTATAAATTTTATAGATGACAATCACCACTTAGGCTTCTTTATTTTATCGCCATTTAATAATTTATAAGAACGAATCTTAACTAAGATTAAAACTATATATAATTATACCCAAGTAAATTACATATAGGTAATTAAAAGCATCTTGGTAAGTTCCACCTTTAAAAAGTTTTCAGTTTTATTTTACTAAAAAGAAAAAACTATTTAAACCAGTCCTTTACAAAAAGAAAAAAAGAATCACACTATTTTCTTACTTTTTTCTTTTTCTACTTCCATAACTTTCTTTTTCCATTCATCAAATGTTGGTATATCTTCTGGATCTTTGGGACTTGTTACAGTTGTAGGGTCAATTTCTTCTGGTTTTCTATAATCAGAGCTCTGAAAGAAATCAACACATTTCACCTTTCAAACAATACAGAGGTATTCTTGGAACTTGTTCCCAAGAAGACATTTTTGTAATGTGTGTCTAATTTTATTTATGGCTGTGTGGTATTTGACAACTGAGCTGCAACATATGATTGACTTGATTTCATTGGGAAAATTCACTCCTTCAAGATGATGGACCATTAAATGCTCAACTCCTATATTTATAAGAAGCAAGAGAGATACAGTAAAAATCTCCAAAATGAAGTCTAGTTTAGTTTAAGTGCAGATTTGCTGAAAATATGTGGAAGAGAAGGTGAATAATAGAAGACTCAAAAAACAGAACAAATGTGAACTGAATACTTTGAACTATTCTTTCATTCCACGTGTTTTGTTTCTGTCAAATTCATGGAATGGAGTTCATCTCTTTTACTTCCTTATTTCTTACCTGAAGGGAGCCTAGACTTCTCTGTAACAGTTCTTTTGAGAAATTCTATACTGGCTTCTATCTGAAGTCAAAGTAGAATTCAGAAGAAAGATAGAAAAGTAAAACTGCTACATTGGGATAAGCCCTCTCTTAACTATAAGAAACGCTCTTCAAAATAAGCTGGTCTAGTTGTATTTTACACACAAGTAAAGGTAAAAATGTCCCTTGGAAATAATTCTGGTTGAACAGCCTATATTTAACCTTGTATCATTGAATTGAATTTAAATTCTGAAAATATTTAAATTTAATAATCACAGCTTCTGCTAATATAGCTACAAACCTGCTTAAATAAGGACTTTATATATACGATATCAAAGAGGTGATGGTGGCCGAAAATTATTTCATTACGATATATATAAAACCAAGGAGAGTACACACAAAGAGTAACTTTACATGTAAACAGTATACTGGCAACAATACCATGAAGTAACCACTTGCTCTCAGGGAGCATGGCTCACATCAGTTCCACATTCGTCATTAACTACTTAACCCTGATTTTATGGCAAATATGGTTACTAGATTACAAGATTAGCTAGTAACAAAAATACTTGGTACAATAAAGTAGGAAACAGTGCAAGTTATATACCTACCTCATTTTTTAAATTATCTGAAGTATTCAATGCAGATTTTGGATCATTGTCACCTTGATCACTTGCTGAAACTTTTGATTCGAATTCTGACTTTGTTATCTTTCCTTTGCCATGTGAAGATGACACATTTTCTATATGTTGGACAACAAGGCTATTTGAAACAAAAAAACATATTTAAGCAAATTTTAGCTGAAAAACAAACTTATACAATCTGAACTGTTATAATTACCATGTACAAAGTAACGCAAAACAGCAGCACCAAAGGATCAGCTGTCTCTCAATCATAAAGTGGAAATAAGTATGCACCAGTCCATTCAAGCATGACCTGGCTGCTATTACAGTCCTACAGAGTCATTAACAGTTGACTCCCACCTTTCATGTGGCCGGACGAAAGAAGGCTGGTCAACTGGAGCATTTGCATCAGGAGCCTCGCCAACATCACAATCAGTTTCAGACTGCTCAGTTTCATGTGGCTTGGCTATAGAAACAGTACCAGATTTTTCTATTTCACTAAGAATAGAAACAAGAAAAGAATAAGCTAGTAATTTAATTGACATACTGTAGCATAAGTTAAAATGATATTAGTGATTTCCAAAACATAATCTTAGCCAAAGAAGAGCACTTTACAGTTCTATAGACTCTTTTTCAAGAACTCACTTATTTTAAATCATGTAAAGTCAACTGTCAACTCTTGATCTGTTAGTGTCTTAATTACAAAATTTGAAAAAAAAATGTATAGGTTAATATTTGGTCTTATCAAAAATAAGTTTTTAAATTTATTTATTTATTTTTTTTAATATTTATTTTATTTTATTTTTTTTAAACTGAACTGGGGGCCTCACCGCATTCGGGTAGCATACCCCAGTTCAGCATGTGGGTCCACCTGGGCCGGAGCCGGGATTCGATTCTCGGTCCTCGGGGCTTCAAAGCAAGTGCTTAACCCGCTGAGCCATCCTGGCTTTCCCTAAATTTATTTTAAATGCATCTCTAATGTTTCATTTCTTAATATAATATTCTGCCAATGTTAAGAGTTGTTGTCTAAAGTATCAAAATAATCATCTATTATCTCAAAACACCGCACTAAAGTTCTTAAGATGCTTTTAGAACTTCATTTTAAATATATATTTATTTATTTACTTATTTATTTATTTATTTATTTATTTTGACAGAGAGAGAGATATACAGAGACAGAGAGAGAACTGAACTGGGGGAACTCCCAGTTCAGCACATGGTTCCACACGGGCCAGGGCCGGGATTCGATCCTCAGTCCCCGGTGCTGCAAAGTGAGCGCCTAACCCACTGAGCCATCCCGGCTTCCCCTAGAACTTCATTTTAAAAATACATAGTCTAATACTTTTCCCTATATCATTCCCACTTAATGAAAGAATCATGTTCAATATAATGGGAAAATAAGGTGCTATTCAGGTATATAGTGTTCAGCCTTAAATTCTTTCTGGAATAAATATTTAATATTTAAAAATGTTAAATATTAAGCATGTCTTCTGTTCCCTTGCCCCTTACTATAACAAACTCCTAAATGGTAACTAGAACATCTTTGTGTATAGCTCTTTCAACCAAACCCTTACATTCTTAAGGAGAACAGGTGTTTAAAAAGTGCCTGGGAGAAAAAATAATGGTAACGATAATGATGACATTAACAGATACAAATATTCTTACCATGTGCCAGATACATGTACTTTATATATATTAACTCAATTGATAAAGGAAATGCTTAATATAGTATTAGGAGAAGGGAAATTTTATTTTGTTCTCTGTAGTGTTGCTAGAAGAAGCTAGGAGCACATAATAGGTTTTCTAATTAAGGAAACCTTAAGCTTAAATATTCTGAGTATTTATTATCAAGTTTGAAAAAGGTAGCTATTCACACAAAGATATAACTATAAATGAAATGTTGCAATGCTGCTTAATGGAAATAAAATACCTGACAATTAAATTTTTATAATTATAGGGAAGATTATTCAAATAGGTATTGTGCTTCTTAAACAACCAAAACCTCACTTGCTGGGAACTAATCAGCTTCACCAAGTTAGGTGACAAAATAAATACTCATAATGTAGGATCATTAGTTATATTAAAAAACATTAAAAACACAAAACACATGCATTATAACTTAGGTTTACAATATAGCCTAAACTTCAAATTTGAATTTCAAGATGTTTTATCTTACAAAAGTAATTTTTCTATCATTATCTAATGAGACCCATTTTTTTTTTTTTTTTTGGTAATGACTTACCCAAGCTTTGAGATTGGAATGATCTCTGAGGTAGATGAGCTAGAAATATTTTCAATGTTTTCATTGTCCACAACTATACTGGAAGAATCTTCATGTAGGTCAACTGTAGAGAATGTCTCAATCACGGGTGGACTTAACTTTTCTGACTCCATATTCTGTTTTAGTAAAAGTTATATTAAATGTTGAGATTAATAAATAAATCTCTTTAGCTGAAAAGAACTGAATAAAAAGTATGTCTCTAAAGTGACAATATAAAGAATGTCAGTGAAAAAAGTAGTTTTATAAAAATCCTTTCTTCCAACATTACCACCAAAGGAATATATTTCATATTAAAATAATATATTTCTACATATTTTTCATGGCATTTCATAAATGTTAAGACAAAGGAGTTAGTATTTCCTCTTTCCTAATTTCCTGTTTTGTATCAGGACGTACAAATATTTCCCTCTTATTATAATTAATGCTACTAACAGCATAAGAATCCTATGTAAAATATACAAAATAGTCTAACACATAGTTCTTGCCCCGAGCAGTACCACTAAACAACACAAAGTATGTACAAGTAACATACAAAGCAATGTACAAACCTTGCTGCTCATTCAGTCATGGATGCTCTGGGTCATCTGCCCCTCTAAAACACAATTTAAAATCTACCTAATACCTACTCATATTAAAAGAACCCTAACAAACATGACCTCTCCTACAACCAACCCTAAATAGAATTAACCATTCCCCTTCCTCTAAGCCTCCACTGTACAGAATTTTATCACAAAACAACTCAAATGCCTTTGTCTCCTCTCTTCTTCAACTCTACTATAAAAATTTTATGTAAGGACTACATTCTTTTGACCTTTATGTTCCCAGTGTCTAAAACAGTACCTGGCACACAGTAGACCAGACCTGGACAGAGTTTTTCAGGGCAAGAGCTACTTCTCCAAATGTTGCAGTCCACTAGCTATTTATTTTAGTACTCAGGTAGTCACCCCAAAATTGCTTGATGGCCCACTGGTGGACTGTGATCGAGATCTTGCCCAGCCTGGAGTAGACATTTAAGGCTTACTAAATGAATATCAAGTGAGAGGTAATTATGCTCAGTTCAAGGAAAAGGAAGATTATGGACTATTATGAACTAGAAGAACTAAAACTCTGAAGAAAGCCAATATGGGGACAGAAAGGAAACACAAGACATAGAGTCAAAAGAATTCAAAATGTGATCACTTGGGGATTTACACTGGAATGAAAAATTTACGAAGGAATGCAGCAGTTTGCATAATGACAGAGGCCTGGAGAATAAAGGACTATCACATTATTATGTATTCAGTGTAAAAACATTGAGGTATTTTACAATGTTTTTTTTCTTTACAAAGCCTCCAAAATCTGATGTGCATAATTATAGCAAATCTTAATTTGGACTAGCCACGTTGCCAGTATTCAATAGCCACGTGTAGATAGTGGCCACTATATTGAACAACATGGGTCTATAAGATACCAGAACCACTTAAAAGTATTTGAGCAAGAGTATATACCATGCTGAAAAATTTTAGAAAATGAACAATGGTATGACTGTTCAGGACAGTCATATAATTAGAAGATCTACAGAGATCACTTTGACAAATGTCTTCCAGAATCCAACAAAATGAAACTCACTATATCACCTTAGATAACCCAAGTAAGTTATAAAATAGCTCTGGCAATTTAAAAAAGAGAATTGCCCTTCACCATTTTGAGCTGAAATTTGACTATTAATATTTGCTATAGTTTTTCTTCATTTTTTTCTAGCTAAAATCTCTCCAGTTCCTTCAGCCATTTCTAACAATGGTTTCCAGATACTTCAGCATTATGGTCAGCTTACTTTCTGATCTAGTTTTTAAAATCTTTCCTAAAATCTGATGTACAAAATGGAAAACCATATTCAGGATGTAATATGAGAGAAAAAAGGAAAAATATATTTTAACTTATTTGTTAATTCGTATTCCACAAAGTGATAAAACTTTGGTATCAAAATACTGTGTTCTACATGCAAATACTTTCTTTTGTTGTTAAGTCAGAAAAACAATATCCCCTGACAACTGAAAATCTGAAGAGAATGATACATTATAGTGAATCAAAATAAAAACTAAGAAGAAATGAGGACTTACATGCAAATTTTTATTACAAAGAAAATAGTCTCATTTATTATTAAATCAGTAATTTTGCATTTTCTCAAAAGCAGTACTCTTATCAGGTGAACAGTGTGAAGGCCAGTTTCATGGTACTTCAAAAAGAAAAAGTAACAATACCCAAGATGGTGACCAAACACCTTATAAAGTAGTATGAAAAGGTTTATCGTACATATCAAAGCAATGTAGCTTACCTGTACATCCACAATGTAGTCATCTTTTAATTTATGTTCTTCTGCAGGAATAGGTAAGTTTGAATCCACTTTTCCCGATAATTCAGTATTGACAGGTTCCTCTCTTTCATCCTATATTGCAACAAAGAAAAAGGGTGACCAATAAAAACTTTCACAAAACAGCCCTGAAGCTACATAAAAGACCACCTCTCTCTATAATTAACAACCAAAACACTGTTTTGTATGCATTGACTCTAATTACTTTTATTTGTTTACATGTTTATTATCTATTTTCCTGCATTCCCTTCCTTGCCACTATTCTTAAAATGTATACTAAATGAATTCAAGAACCTCATTTGATTTCTTCATATGCACCCTAGTCCTACCAACCCAGCAATGTGTTTGGCACACAGTAAAACTTCAATAAATATCTGATAAATAAATGTACTTATAACTCTTGGTATCATCTCTCAGCATTCAATTTTAAGTTAGGAGTGCAAATACCCTTATATCTTTAAATGTAGTTTCTAAAATATAAAGTTTCATAAAAGCAAAGTTCACATTCATCTTTGTTTAATTAAGCCTGTATAGCACATAATAGTACCTAAATGTTTGCTGAAAGACTGTTTTCCCTATTAATGCTTTCCTTAGATTCATTCTTATAACATTTAGTCTTTAAATTTCTCATTGAAGAGATCAAATCTAAATTTTATAGATTGTGAGTAAAAGCATAAAATTATACTTTTTCTGTAGACACTCAGCAAGTCTTCAAAATTTTAAATGCTCCATCCCAAAAATATATTCTACATAATTCAAAATTTTAAATAATCCATGGTATCATGCCAACCCCCTCAAGCATATTACGTATGTGTTTATACACAAATATCCACGCAAATGTAAACACACACACACACATATACACACACGGCACGACATACATGGCTGAACCACAATGCAGAACTCTGTCAATAAAAAGATGTTTTAATAAATTATGATATATCTATATAATGAAAACTGTAAGCATTCAGAAGAATACAGCAACATGTAAAGGTGTCCATGAGATATTATGAATAAAAAGGGAGTCAATTTATAGAATATTTATGACATTTTAATAAAAATATTAATTTGTCTGCAACATAATAGTATATCTATACCTAAGAGAAAGGTCTGTACCTTTTCATATGAAATTATAAACTGTGATTCCTTTGAGGAGGGAAACAGGATATAAATATTTGATAGTATAAATTCCTTCTGCATTTTAAAATAAATATAATGATTTTGGGGGGAGAAAGTCAAATTTAGTCAATACTCACCTTTTATCATTTAAAATAATAAAATAATAATAAAATAATAAATTATTCAGAGACCATCAGGTTTTTTGGACTCTGTTCATTCATCCCACCCAATTATATGAAACAAACTGCATAGCCACTGATCAGTGACTTTCCCTATAATCCTTATTTCCAATGGTTTTTAACTTATGAAACTGGGTTTCTTTAGAAACCCTTTAACTATTTAGTACACTAAAAAGCAAGTCACTAGTTTTTAGTTCTCTAAACAGGTGCTAATTTTCTCCCTACTGTGGGATTAAGGATGTTATAACATTCCAAACATAAGCAATAAGAATATATAAATGTCTCAGAAGTGGTTTAATTTCAGAATTACCAGAGTAGCACCTTAGATTATAGCAAGGAAATTTACAAATCTGCACCAAAACTTGTCATAGTATCTTTTAATTTACTTTTATTCCAAATGTTTTGAGAGTCTTAGAAAGCTGACACACAAATTACATCGTCACCTTTATTTAAGGTACCTTTTTCTGGACTTGTACATCTTCACTTTCTAGCGCACAACTGTCATCTTGAGAGTAATATGATGAAGCTGAAGAACTCTCTTTACAACATACACGCCAACTGGGAAGCCTATAAAACATCCACCACCACCAAAAACAAAACAGAACAAAACAAAAAAGAAAAAACTGGGTGTTAAGCTATGGGCTAGAATTTGAGGCAATAAACACAGACATGGTTTCCTATCAAACACCCTTAAGAACTTAATTTAATGATAGCAAATGCACATAAGGGTTTTTATTTAATGGCCTAAGAAAAACAAACTGTTATCAGCATTCTAAGTAAGGCACTGAGTTTTATGAAATAAGGAAAAGACTTTACAAAAGGAGTATTTGATTATTATCACAGAAGGAAAAGAGAAGGTTGTTAAATAGCTAACTAACCTCCCAGAAAGCACCAGGTGCCAATGATATTCTAAGTTCTACCAAACCATTAAGAACAAATGACTCTAAAGCTACCTACGGTAAACTATTTCAAAGTATAAAAGTAAGCTTCTAATTATTCTTATATGGGGAACATATCCGTGACATCAAATATTAACAGAAATAGAACACACAAGTGAATACCATAGGTTAATAATACTTACAAAATCAGACACAAAACTTCTAAAGAAGACAATTAGAAAACTGTCTAAGAACACAGCAAAGAAACCATATACACACTGTTATGAGATTAAGAGGACTGCCCAAAAAAAAATCCAGCCACTGTCAACATAACAAGAATGGTTACATGGTTGGATATTTTCCGGCCAGCCCTGTATTTCCATAGGCACTGAAAGACATCTGATAAACTTACACATCCACCAAGTCAGTAAGATTAGTAGATATTTAATATGGGAAACGTGTAAGTATAATACACAAGTCTAAATGCCAATATCATGATTAGCCTTCAAAGAAACCTAAAAATACCCCTATATATAAGATCTGAAACAGAACAAGAATGTCCATTATCACTAGTATTAAATAAAAGAGAATAAAGGTGTAAATATGAAATAGGAGAGAGAAAATTGCCATTAATTGCAGATAAAGAAGAATTAGCATTAAAAGAAACCTTGGATATAAAAATTATATTCCTAGATATAAAATTAAAAGCAAATCAATAGACTCTCTATTCAAACCATCACCACCAGTTAGTTATAAGGTGTAATAGAAGAAAAGCAGCATTTAACGACAGAATCGATAAATTACTAAACATAAACTTAGCAAGAAATGTACTCGAAAGTAGAACTGTTTGAAACTGAATATTTAACAATTCTTTAACTTGAACAGAAAGTCAATTTTACAGTTCAAGCTAATTTATATGGAAGATTTGAAATACAAATGTTAGTTCCAGAAAAAGCAAAAGTAGTACAGGAAAAGGAAAAGTAATCACATTTTACTACATGGCTCAGCAGTGAATAGCATTTATATAGTCACAGTAATATAATCAATGAATACTGATCTAACTCAAATTATGATAGAACCATACTATTACCCACATGTAGTTGAGAATCTGATCATCTGCAGTCGAATACCTAAAACTGACATCAAAGCAATTATTTTAGAGATACAGAAGTATAAAATTAATCAGCTAAGAGATGAAAGCAATTTCCTTGAAAAGAGAAAATGAGGGAAAGGGGACTGGGAAAGGCCTCCTTGCAAAAACAAACAAACAAAAAACCCTCTGAGTGCTATGTGATAAAACTAAAATTCGGGGGAAGCAGGGATGGCTCAGTGGGTTAAGCACTCACTTTGCAGCACTGGGGACCGGGGATCAAATCCCGGCCAGGCCTGGCCCTTATGGAACCATATGCTAAACTGGGAGCTCCCCCAGTTCAGTTCTCTCTCTGTCTCTCTGTCTCTCTGTCTCTCTGTCTCTCTCTGTCAAAAATAAATACATAAAAATATATTAAAACAACAACAACAAAAAAAACAACTAAACTTCAAAAAATAAAATAAAGAGAGAACAGCATAGTACAAAGTAATATCAGGTGTCCCTAAAAACTGTAAACACACTTGGAATAATTATAAAATCAGTGTTCTTTAGTATAGTTTATTTTCAAGATTTAGAAGAATCTGCAGAAATTAATAATTTTGTCAACACCTGCTTTCAAAAAGATGACCGTTCTGGTCCAGGCGCTATGGGCAGCAATGGAATCACAAACATCAAGAATTATTGGGGAAGCCGGAATGGCTCAGTGGGTTAGGTGCTCACTTTGCAGCGCCGGGGACCGAGGATCGAATCCTGTCCCCGGCCCGTGAGGAACCATATGCTGAACTGGGAGCTCCCCCAGTTCAGTTCTCTCTCTCTGTCTCTGTATCTCTCTCTCTCTGTTTGTCTGTCTGTCTGTCTGTCTCTCTCTCTCTCTCTCTCTGTCAAAAATAAATAAATATATATTAAAAAAGAAAGAATATGTAAAAAAAAAAAGAATTATTTCATTCGGTATTTGTGCACATTCTTTTTCAATGGCTATCTTCAATTTACTGACTATTGCTGGTTTTGTACTATAAACTTTACCTTTTATGTATCCCCATTAAAAAAAAAAAAGTCTAGTGGCATGAGGTCTGGTGAATGCAGAGGGCATTCCATATTCACCAGACTTCACCCATTATTTTAAATCGGTTAAACCTGAAGAGGAGAGAGAATTATGTGAGTTATCAGCTGTTACAAATGTGTACACAAGGTAAGCTGGGATGGCTTAGTGGGTTAAGCGCTCACTTTGCAGCCCCGGTGACCAAGGATCAAATCCCAGCCAGGCCCGTGTGGACCCATATGCTGAACTGGGGAGTGCCCCCAGTTCGGTTCTCACCAGGATGAGACCCCGGCCCAGTTCCTGCCCTGTGCAGCCCTGAGCCCACCTGTGGAATGAAACTATGTGGAAAAACCAACGATGTGCAACTATGGAGACTGTTCTGGGCCCTCCCCCTTCTCTGTGTCTCTGTATCTCTCTTTGTCAAAAACAATAAAACTTTTAAAAATTTTAAAAATGTGTACACATTTTTTGGGTAACACCCTCTATACTATGCTACCATGTGTTTATATGGTCACAAAGGTATTTTACATGTGCATAAATTCCTCCGGGAGAATTAAAAAGAAAAAAAAAAACACCAGCTTGGTTGCCTCCAGGTAGGAAAACTGGGTGGCTGGGTGACGGGGACAAGAGAAGAATATTTTTCATTCTGTAATACTCTATGTCTTTTGAAATTTGAACAAGAATATACTGCCTATTCAAAACTCCATATATGGTATATCATTATTCATATTTCCTTATTGACAGACTTTTGCATTGTTTCTCAGCTGTGTGTGTGCATGTGTTTGTGAGTGCATTTGCGTGTGTGTAAATATATATTTGGAACAGCAAAATGTTTCAAATATCCAAAACTGTGAGTATTGAAATTATGGTGATTATGTCTCTTACTTTCTTTATCCCTTTTATATTAGTTTTATTAACAAGAACTCTGACACTGTGTGTATTCTATTCGTGTCTAAATCCTAATAACCACAGTTAAGTGTGAAAATGGTCGAAAGTAAACCTCATGATCTTTTTACTATCATATAATCAAATATCATTACCCTAAATTCTGAGTTTTTTGGAAATGAGATTAGCATTTGAATCAGTGGACTTAGTAGACTTCCCAGTGTGGGCATCATCCAATTCTTTGAGGACTTAAATAGAAGGCAGAAGAAGGAAGAATTTACCCTTTTTCTTTTCCTGTCTTCACTGTTTGAGCTAGGACCTCTCACCGTACATACCTACAACGTACATACAACATAACACCCAGCAAACGAAAGAAATAATACTTTAAATAATAATTAAAGTAAAATCAATTTCTAGCAGAAATGTAAGTTTAAACTTGGTGTGCCACACAGTGAATAAGCCCACACTTAGCGCACCACCTGTTTGTTTCTGACTCTTGCCAATTTACCATATGTAAACATACCAGTTGGTTGGGATCTATTACTATTCAAATTTTGTGTTCTTATCCAACCCCAAGTATGCATAAACAAGTGCTAAGTAAGTGTAAACTCATAGGGATCACCCTCTAGCAGAAAATGGAAATATGCAAGAGGCTTAAGAAAGGTGAGAGTCGTGCAGTGTTCTTGGAGGAATTTAATGTCAGTTCGTCAAAGGCGTTATTAACACTCAGTTTCAGAAGATAAAGGAGTTTTATGTAAAGTCGGAGAGTGACAGAGTGTGGAGAAGCATGATACTCTTTATATACCAAAAATGGAAGTGCTTAACCAGGCCCTTTATGAGTGGTTTTCACTGAAAATGTCTGAGGGTGGTTGTATTTCTGGACCCATGTTGCAGAAAAAAGTGAGAAATTCCATGAGAAAATGAACACTGAAGGTCATTGTTCATTTTCAAGTAGCTGGCTTACCCAATTCAAGATTTGTCACAGCATCCATAAGCTGGACTTCTCGGGTGAGCAGAAATTGGCTGATTTTGATGATGCAGCTTCATTTCGTGATATGTTTAGCAAATCGGTGGAAGAAAATGGGTTGGCCCCAGAGCAGATGCATGAATATAATGCAAATGAGATTGGATTAACGTGGAAGTGCCTGCCTAACTCTACTTTGGCTGGTGGTATAAGAAGGTAGCTCAGGAGTTTCAGCTACATAAAGAGCAGTAACTACGCTTTTTTATGCAAATATATCAGGAAATCATATGGTAAAGTTGTGTGTGGTCAGCAAATTTGCTAAACCAAGGTGCTTTAAAGGCATAACCAACCTTCCTGTAGATTATCATGAACAGAATAACAGTTGGATGGACAAAGAAACTTTTACCAAGTGGTTTCATTATTTGTTTGTCTCCAGTGTTTAAAAAAACTTACAAAAGACAGGGATACCAGAAAATAGTCAAAGTCTGTTGCTTCTTGATAACTGCTGCACATCAATCATCCTGCAGAAGAGCTCATTAATGGCAACATTTTCATATGTTATCGTCCAGCTAATGCCACAAGTCTGATCCAACCAATGGATCAGGGAGTGATACAAAATGTAAAAATGTTTTATGGGTGTAACTTCATGTGAAAAATGACTAATTTTAATGTGACAATTCTGGACTAAGAAAAAGTAGAATTACAAAGATGCCATCTACACTGTCAGTTGTGCTTGGGATTCTGTGAGAAGTGAAACATTATAGAAATGATGGAGAAAGTTGTGGTCAACTGTGATGTCTATGGAATCCTCTTCCTCCATCAACTTTGAAGGGTTTCCAATCAATAGTGCAACCAGTAGCAGAGTTTAGGATGAAATCTGTAAGTTAACTACGCTAACAACAAAATGAATTTGTCTCAAGATGAACTCTATGACAGGCTTGCTGTGAATGAAGCTATTCCAGTAACTCATACACTTAATACAGAAGATATAAAAGAAGCTGTTGTGAATTGTGCAAAAAGGAATGGTGCAGACAAGGAAAAGAGTGGTGGCAATGGACATGAGGTGAAAAAAGTATCCTGGCACAGAGCTACTACAGCATTTTAAACTATAATATGTGTAGCTTTTGCAGAACAGCAACCCTTCACTTCTCATCATGTTATACAGCTGCATATCATGCAGAATCTAACTTTGCGTGAGAGGCATAGAGCCTCTAAACAAGCTGATATTTGTTCATTTATTGAGAAAGCTGCAAGCAAGTTTGCCAGTACAGCATCATCTACTGACATAGTTCCAAAACCATCCATATCCACTTCTCTTGGTCCTGTCTAGCTACATCACCAGATTCTGATGATCCTGATGCAATATGTACCCAGTAAACTCTCTACCTTCCTACTGCAACAGTTTTAAGTATGGATGTGTATGTGTTTTAAGTTACGTACTTGGAAGTTAAAAAAAAAAACTATGTTAATGAAGTTAAGTTGAAAAGTTTATTGATTGCCATTTAAGTAATAAAATTGCACACTGAATTCACAAAGCTGTTTTCATAATAAAATTGTTTAAGTTTGTCTTAATTGCTTTTAATCACTATATTTCAATGTTAATATTAAGGCAATACTGAGTTTATGGCATGTATCATATGGGGCATAGTATTAGGCCTATAGTAACTCTCAAGCAAACAGAAACTATATTTATCCAGCATCTACCAATCCTCATAGGTGCCAGTTATTATAACTGAGAGTCTACTGTACTACTAAAATATGTTAACTATCATCTGAGCCTTCAGTGAACTGTAACCTTTTTGCTGGTGGAGGGCCTTGCCTTGGTGTTAATGGCTGCTAACAGATGAGAATGGTGGTTGCTGTAAGTTGGAGTGGTTGTAGCAATTTCTTAAAATAAGACAACCATAAAGTTTGCCACAGGGACTGACTCTTACTTTCATGAATTTCTGTGTAGCATGTGGTGCCATCTGATAGCATTTTACCCACTTATTACTTCTTTCAAAACTGGAGTCACTCCTCTCAAACTCTGCCACTGCTTTATCAAATAAGTTTATGTAATAATTCTAACACCCTTGCTGTCATTTCAACAATTTCACAGCATCTTCACCAAGAATACATTCCATCTCAAGAAAACACTTTCACTGCTCACGCATAAGAAACACCTCCTCATCCATTCAAATTTTATCATGAGATTGCAGGAACTGGAACTGAGTCACATCTTCAGGTTCCGTTTCTAATTCTAGTTCTCTTATTGTTTCCACCACATCTGCAGATACTTCCTCCTCTGAAGTCTTGACCCCTCAGAGTCATCCATGGAGGTTGGAATCAACTTCTTTCAAACTCATGTTATTGTTGATATTTTGATCTCTTCTCATGAATCACAAATATTCTCAATAGCATCTAAAATGGTGAATCCTTTCCAGATTGTTTTCAATTTACTTCGCCCAGATCCATCAGAGGATTCATTATGGCAGCCATGGCTTACAAAATATATTTCTTAAATAGTAAGACTGAAAGTCAAAATTACTCTCTCAACTATGGGCTACTGAAATAAATATTAGGAGGCATGAAAACAATATTCTCATTGTACAGCTCCATTAGAGCTCTTAGGTGTCTAGGTACATTGTCAATGTTTTGAAGAAAATCTTTTTTTCTGAGCAGTATGTCTCAACAGTGGGCTTAAAATATTCAGTAAACCATGTTGTACACAGATGTGCTGTCATCTAGGTTTCATTAAAGCACAAGCAGAGTAGAGGCAGGATAATTCTTAAGGGCCATAAGGTTTTCAGAATGGCAAGATGAGCATTGGCTTCAACTTAAAGTCACCAGCTGCATTAGCACCTAATAAGAGAGTCAGCCTGTACTTTAAAGCTTTGAAGCCAGGCATTGACTGACTTCTCTCTAGCTAGGAAAGCCCTACATGGTATCTTCTTTCAACATAAGGCTGTTTCACCTACATTGGAAATCTGTTGTTTAGTGTAGCCACCCTCATTATCCTAGGAAAATCTTCTGGGTAAACTGCTGCATGCAGCTTCTCCATCAACATGTGCTGCTTCACCTTGCACTTTGATATTATAGAGACATCTTCTTTCCATAAACCTCATGAGCCAACCTCTACTAGCTTTAAACTTTACTTCTGCAGCTTCCTCATCTCTCCCAGCCTTTAGGTTTTGGCTTAAGACAGGGATGTCAAACTCAATTAAAACACGGGCCATTTGGTGCAATAGGCAAGATTCACGCGGGCCACATCACATTTACAAATGTCGCCGAACTGACTCAGCGCGTTTATACATGCCCACAGGCCCCCAGGAAAGGCACTGGGCCACGTGTACACTCTTCAGTAGTTAAAGGGTTACCGAGGGAATTGTGTGTACGGTATTGCCTTGATCTCCCCTAAGCGCTATTTTCTTCCTAACAATTTTTTCAATTTTCAATTTCTTTCAGAGCATCGTGGGCCACAAAAAATTACCTCGGGGGCCGCATGTGGCCCACAGGCTGCCAGTTTGACACCCCTGGCTTAAGAGAATGTAGTGGCTGGTTTGATCTTCTATCCAGACTATATAAACTTTCTCCATATCAGCAACAAGCCTGTTTTACTTTCTTAATCATTTATTTTATTGTTTTTTATTTTACCTCTCTTAATCATTTGTAAATCATCGGAGTAGCACTTTTAATTTCCTTCAAGAACTTTTCCTTTGCATTCACAACTTGGCTACCTGGTACAAGAAGACTAGCTTTCAGGCAGTCTCAGCTTTCGACATGCCTTCCTCACTAAACTTGATCATTTCTAGCTTTTGATGTAAAGTGAGAAATGTGTAACCCCTCCTTTAACTTTAACATTTAGAGGCCACTTAGCATTATTAGCTGACCTAATTTCAATATTGTTGTGTCTCAGGGAATAAGGAGGCCCAAGAAGAGCATGAGAGGAAAACAGCCAGTTGGTGGAACAGTCAGAACACATACAACATTTATCAATTAAGTTTGCCATCTTATATGGATGTAGTTCATGCTTTCCTAAAACAATCATAATTGTGAAATCAAGATCACTGATCACACAGAGCACTATAACAATAAAAAAGTTTGGAATACTGTAAGAATTATCAAAATGTGACACAGAGACATGAAGTAAGCAAATGCTGTTGGAAAATTGGCACCAAGAGACTTGCTTGATGCAGGGTTGCCACAAACCTTCAATTTGTAAAAAAAACAACAAAGCAAAACGCAATAAAGTGAGGCATGCTTGTACCATACAGCATATGCACAATATTCTTATGCCAAACAAAATCATTTTCTGGGTAGAAATTTTGAGGGTGAGGGTGGGAGAAATAAAAATACCATCACATCTAGCTTTGTGCTCTCTAGCTCTATGTGTTAACAGAGAAACACACACACACACACACACACACACACACACAGCTTTTCAATGATTAAGAAGTGTAACAAATCAGTTTTACTTACACAAGTAACTAAAAAAAACTTAATTTCTTAAGTTTTGCAAACACAGGGCCCTAGTATAAAAAGTCAGCACTATTCTGCAATCTCCAAGACCTACAGGTGACTAACTCATCCCTCTGGGAAGAGACCATATTCACCAAGTCTCCCTATCAACAATGCACAAACAATCTTGTAAAGACCGGAGTTTCTGTGCAGAAGACTCAGATTCTAGCTGTGGCTACCACATAATTTTATACAAGAAAAAAAAAGTGAAGTGGGCCCGGTAAAATTAATTAATTAAGAGAAAAGAAATGGCAGCAACTATTAACACATTTCAAAAAACGTAAAGTAACTAGGTCAAATTTCAGCTGACACAAAGTTAGAATGACCGAATATTAAAAAACTTATCCAGGGGAAAGCTGGGGTGGTTTAGCAGGTTAAGCACTCGCTTTGCAGCCCCGGAGCCCAAGGACTGAATCCCAGCCCCAACTCAGGCGGACCCATGTGCTAAACTGGGGTGTGCCCCGAGTGCAGTTCTTGCCGGGGCCTATGCAGGAGGATCCTGGTCTAGTTCCTGCCCTGCGCAGCCCTGAGCCCACCTGTGGAGTGAAACTATTTGGAATACTGATGCTGTCAACTATGGAGACTGCTCTGGGCCCTCCCACTTCTCTCTGTCTCTCTTTGTCTGTTTCTCTCTCTCTGCCGAAAAACAATAAAAATAAATCTTAAAAAAAAAAACTTATCCAAGAGCAGAAATTTCCACATAACTTCAAGACCTTTAAACATCAACTAAAATTCTGGTCTATAGCAAATATTAGGGTTTGACCAAAGTGGAAAGCAGTAAAAATAAAATTTAAGCTGAAATAACACTTCAAGCAAGAGCACGGCTAGTGTAGGCATGCCCTTTCACTGATCTTCTTTTAGTTAAATAAAATATTTCCTCAAAAAGTGCCTCAAGGGGAAGCCGGGATGGCTCAGTGGGTTAAGTACTCACTTTGCAGCCCCAGGACCAAGGATCTAAATCCCAGCCCCGGCCTGTGTGGACCCATATGCTAAACTGGGGAGTGCCCCCAGTTAGGTTCTCACTGGGGTGAGACCTGGGCCCAGTTTCTGCCTTGTGCAGCCCCATGCCTCCCTGTAGAATGAAACCATGTGGAAAAACCAATAATGTGCAACTATGGAGACTGTTCTGGGCCCTCCCCCTTCTCTCTGTCCTGTCTCTGTATCTCTCTCTCTTTCTGTCAAAAACAATAAAAATAAATCTTTAAAACAAAAAGGTGCCTCAAAACAAATATAAGCAAATGAATTACCATTACATCAGTTATGTTATGGTGTGAAATTACAATTACTACCACAATTTACAGGCAAGAGGTTTGAAGTTATGACCAATGATGTTGAATTTGCTACTCAGAATTAGTGAAGGAAAAAAAGATAAAACTTCATAAAAGGAATATAGTACTACAGTCTTTCTACACCTCCAGGTCACAATAATGCAGATATATCGCAAAGATTTGCAGAGATGGATGATACAGTAAGATACATTCAACAATTACAATTAGCTAATTGCTAGCACAGTGGTTAAAAGAATAAGGACTAGAATCACACAACCTGTACGATGTTGGGCAAGTTCATTAAATAAATATTTATCTGTATCTGTTTTCTTCAAAATAATAATACCTCTTTCATGGGACTGTTTTGAGAATTTGATGAGAAAGTACTTAGAACTCTGGAAGGAACACAGTAATCACATAATATTAGGCATTATGGTGTTTATTAAAGCAAAAAATATTTTAGATTCTAGTAGAAGGAATAAAAATAGGTGTTTTGGCCTGTAAACATGGTCTGGTGAGAATAAAAAATTGATGAAGACTATTTGAAGTTCTTCAAGTTAATTTTTATATTTGAACTATCCCTAATTTGTTCTTTCATCTTCTCACCTACTGCTGATTAGATATAAAAGTATTATAAAACGTCCTTGACACTCAAAATTTTACCCCATCCTATAACTTCTACAAATATTGAACAAATGGTTAATTTTAAAAACACATTTTAGAGAATTCTATTTGCACATAATTTCCAGGGCAGTCCACTTGATTATGTTGTTAAATGTTGGGTTCTAGCTTTGACATGAACAGAATTATACTTAAGAATTTAAATCTGTGGGTAGTTAACATAGTACCCTATACATAAAAATATCTCCATATGAAATATACATGAAATACCTTCATACAAATGCCTTAAAAAATGTGCTCACTTTTATTGAAGCATTTATAAGTGAAGCAACAGAATGCCTTAGTTTAAAAGTACTCTCCAAAAAATATGCTTAATGTAAATTAAGAGACTACATACGTATTCATCAATTTTAATGAAAAATATACATTTGCCCATCATTTCTACAAAATCTCTTTTAGATGTGGTCTTAATGGTTTTTAGATTTAAAAAAAAAAACTATAGGTATAAAAGGAATGAATGTCTGAATCCAAATGACACTGAAATAAAATAAATGCCCAGGTTCAAAAGGCATACTTGACGATTTTTTTTTTTTTAAGATTTATTGTTTTTGACACAGACAGAGACAGAGACAGAGAGAACGGGGAGGGTCCAGAGCAGTCTCCATAGTTGTATATCATCAGTCTTTGACTTGGTTTCTTTCCACATAGGTGGGTTGGGGGCCCCCTACATGGGAGGCACGCCCCCTCGAGCCAGGACCCAAACCGGTGGGGGTGGGGGTGAGAACCAAATTGAGGGCCTCCCACATGGGCAGCACACCGCAGTTCAGCATATGGGCCAGCACAGGCCAGGGCCAGGGCCAGGGATTCCATCCTCGGTTCCCAAGGCTACAAAACGAGGGCTTAATCTGCTGAACCATCCTAGTTTCCCCCTACTTTAGGAATTTTCATCTTTTCTTAAATCTGACTGCTTTCATTTCAGAAATTATATTTCCATATACCGGTAGTATTTTTTCTCCTTGAAGGAAAGCTTTCAACTTGAAAGTACAGTAACTGAAGTTTTTCTCCTAGGTGGCAAGCTAGAATCTAATATTGCCAGGCATCCTGACATTTTGAAGGGTATGTGACAACTACATTATTTTTTAAATAATGGTTAAGGTTTAAGTCAGGCATGTCCAATCTGAAGTCCAGGACAGCTTTGAATGTGGCTCAACACAACTTTTTAAAACATTAGAATTTTTTTTATTTTTTTTTTTACCTTTTAGTGTTAGTGTATTTTATGTGTGGCCCAAGACAATTCTTCTTCAAATGTGGCTCAGGGAAACCAAAATGTTGGACACCCCTGCTTTAGGTGTTAAGAAGGGGTATCAATCAAATTCTTACCAAAGGTATAATAACAGGAGGACTCAGGAAAACTTTTCTAAAAGATACAGCATTTGAATTAAAATTAAGTGCCAAGGAAAACTTCATTAAGAACAGAGAAAGCATTCTTTAATTTAAAATGATTGAGAAAATACCATTTTTTAATGATACCAATGCCTTAAATGATAGCATTTTATAACTGTTGAGCATAGAAACACTAAATTAGTTATCTTTAACAATTACTTTTTATAATCTTACCAAAGAAATCTAACAAAATAATGCAGTAAGAACACATTATTGTGCAATAACAACATGCTAATATGCAAATGAACCAACCTAGTCATGTTGGGGAAGGAGGCAAAACTAAGGAATCTTTATTTGCAAATAAGTTAGCTGTTTCCTTCAGAGTTATATAGAAGAAACCACACAAGCACTTAAGACTAAATAATAGGCATATGTTTCATAGAGATCCTTTCATACAGGCAAATTTCCAACTCATTAAAAATTTGAGTAAAGATACTGAAAAAACAAAAAAATAAAAGTAGCAATTTTAATTAGGTAGACAAAAATTGAGTTTATTTGAAAAACATGTCATTAAGAGAGAAATTATCAATTGGTAAAAAAATTACTACAAATATATCTGCACCTACCAAAATCACTTCAAATTATTTAAAACAACTACTGACAAAGCTAAAGGTGGAAAGAAAATAATAAAAAAATTATGGTCTTCAATTAACTTTCTGTCTTGCTTGAAAAGGCTATGCCACTTGTAAACCATGAATTTCCTGGGGCAACAGTCCCCATAAACCACTAACATCTCTTCCAAAATGGTTTGAGGTGTTTTCCTTTATTTTGTTAGGAACTTAATGATGATGCAAACTTCAATTTTCTCCATATTTGGGGTTTTCTTCACGTTTGACACGCTTCTTTGGCAATATATGGAAGTAAACGGGTGCAAGCAGGCTGAAATTTGGCTCATATACTAATAATAAGTCACATAAACTGTGTGCACAAGTACTCCCACCTCTCCCATAACAACCCCTCCCCCATTTCATGAATTTCTTGAATATCCCTGTACAAAATCATAAAATGGGCAAAACCTAAAGAAACATGAGACTTATATATACAAAACAAGCTTGATCAAATTTACAGAACTTTATAATAAATACAAATTAAACATTATTTTCAAGCATACATTGAATATTTCCCAAATACTGACCATACACTAAAGCTTCAAATTTCAGACTCAAGATCTATCATAATAAACTATACTCTCCAACCACGTGCAACAAAATTTGAAATAAAAAGTTAGCTAACAACATCCTAAACCTGGAAACTAAAATTATGCAGCAGAATAATCCTTCAATTAAAGAGGAAACAAAAAGAAACATTATGAAACATTATACCAGAAGAATACAGGTCAAACTTGGAGGGATACAGATAAACCTAGCAGGTAAACTATGCTTTTGAACACAACTGGAGACAAACACTGTAAACAAGAGTTACTCTTTCAACTCAAAAAGATAAGACACAGTATTAATTTAAAGAAGAAAGAAGACTATAAGGACAGAAATCACTGAAATAGAGAACAAAAGGAAAAGAAGAGTAATAAAACCAAAAGCTGGTTCTTTGAAGAAAATATTAAAAAGACAAACCTCTGGTAAAACCAATTAAGGAGAACTGGTGACACAAATTAACTAAATATGATAAAAAAAACATGAAATAACCATAGACAAAACAGATTTTTTAATTATAAAACACTACAAACTATATATATATATATATATATATATATATATATATCAATGTATTTGAAAACTTAGAAAAATGCTATTAAGAAAATTGATACGAAATACACAAAAATTGCAATAAACTAATGATAATTAAAGAAATTTGAGTAGCTAAATCAACACCTCACATAGAAAAGGGGAAAATCCCAACTCAATTTTTATTTTTCAAAATAATTTCAAACTTTCAAAACAACTGTCAATATAGTACATTCACACACTCTTTACCCACATCCACCTACTGTTAACATTTTACTCATTTGTTCTGTCATTTGCCATTTGCTCACTGCATATACACTTGCTCTCCCTCCTCTTCTCCATGTAATTTATCTCTGAATATCTATCTCAGTGTGCATTTCCACAGAATAAGGATAGTATTTTCATACATAAACCATAGCACAGTTACTGACTTTATCATCCATATACAATTCTGTCAGTTAACCCAATTACATCTTCACTCCCTACCCTAAATACAAAATTGAGTCTACGGTAAGATTTTGTCTAGCATTGTCACACGTCTTCAGCGTCCTTTAACCTGAAATAGTTCTTGGCCTTTATCTTATGTGGCACTGACATTTCTGAAAAACACAGTCCTTTTATTTTTTAATAATATGATCCTTAGTTGAGGTTTATCTGATGTTTCATCATGACCAGATCCAGGTTATGTATTCCTAGCTGAAATCCTTCATAAATAATGCTGTGTCTTTCTCCGGGTAATACATCCAAAAGCAGCATAAGATATCCATCTGTTTTTGGACTTGCAATTCGACTGTTAGGTACTTCTCAAGAGAATAAAAACTAAGTCCACAAAAAGCTTTATATAAAAATACTCCCAGTAGCTTTTATTCCTAATGGGCAAAAACTGGAAGCAGCCCAGATGTCCAACACAGGAGAATAAACAAACTGTAGTATATTCATACAATGTACTACTACTGGCAACAAAATAGAACAAAATACTGATGAATGAAACAACATGGATAAATTTTGCAAACATTAACCTGAATGAAAAAACCGATACGCAAGAATAAACAATGTATAATTCCATTTAAATGAAGTTCCATAATTAGCAAAACTAATTCATGGTGACAGAAATCAAATCACTGGTTGTGCTTTGGAGAACTTTCTAGAAAGGTAAATTAAAGAACAGTCCAGGGTGATGATGCAAATGTTCTGTATCTTGATGGAGTATATGTATACATTTGTTAAAATTGATCAAAGTATATGTACTTAATATGTGTAAGTTATCTCAATTTAAAAACAAAACAAACAAAACAGTCAGTATTTTCCTCCCCAGTAATAACAAATAGAAAGTAGACTAACAGTAACAAAAACTATGATATAATTTAGAAACTAATCTAAATTAAAATACAATGGGGAAAGCTGGGATGGCTCAGTAGGTTAAACGCTGGCTTTGAGGCCCCAGGTACCAAAGATCGAGTCCCGGCCTATGGGGACCCATGTGCTGGACTGGGGTGTGCTTCCCACGCAGGAGGCCCCCAGTTTGGTTTTCGCCCCCTGGTTCAGTCCCTGGCTCGAGGGGGCGTGCCTCCTGTGCGGGAGAACCCCAACCGCGTTCCAGCTCTGCGTGGCCCCCACCCACCTGTGTGGAATAAAACCATGTTGATAACTGATGATGTACAACTACAGAGACTGCTCTGGGCCCTCCCCCTTCTCTGTCTCTCTGTCTCTTTGTCTGTCAAAATCAATAAAATAAATCTTAAGAAAATAATTTTAAAAATACAATGATTTTTAACTCTAGTAACAATCATAAAATGAAGAGAATAAATGAAGACCTAATATGTTCACAGCCGAAATGCTGGCGACAGCAATGTAAAGACAGTAATTCTCAAATGCTCAGGCCAAAAATCTGGATGACTCCTCTCTTGATTTCATGGCCCACAGGAGTTCATCAACAAACCCTGTTAGCTCTCCCTTCACAACATCAAGGTAGTTCTGCCAGCTTTGTAACCATATGGCTGCTGCACCCAGGATCTGAGCTCCCTTCCTCTCCCTCTGGGTTACTACATTAGTTTCCAAACTTTGACCCTGGCTGTGATCCATCCACCCCTCCTCCCACATCCAGTCTCAATACAGCAGCTGGGCTACACTTGTCAGTGCCCAAGATAGTACCATAACAATGACCTTTCACTAAACGCAGAAGTAAAGCCAGGATCTTTATAAGTGAACCAGCAGGTCCTGGGGGACCTAACGCCAGTCCTTTCTCTGAGTCTGTCTCCCTCCTCTTACTTCCCCTGTCCATCCTCTGGCATCTACCCTTGTCTCCCTGCTGGCCCTTCTCCCACATGTGCCTTCTACCTATACTTCCTTTTCCCCAGATGTCTCCTTTATTCATTCCCTTTTATCCTTTAAGCCTCTTCTCAGTGAGCACTGTGGACCCCTTGCCTACCCAGAGCTCACCCTCCCAGACCCTTCATCAGACCCAATGAAGGCTCTATTTTCCAATATATTATTTATTAACTCCTAATGTGTTACACTGCTATCTTATTAGTTCCTTTTGTTTTGCTGCTTTTGCCTTTTCTTAGTAAAATGTAAGGACTCTGTGGGGAGCAGTCTCTGTTAATAATAAGAGTATGTTCAATTTCATGCAAGCACCTCAAACACTGCTTTTTGTTGTATCACTCAGTGCATATTTGTGGGATAAATAAATGTCTTGCTGGGAGTGTAGAATTAAATGATGAATCTGAAAGTATTTTATGAAATGTACTATGCTACAGTATTATTATATAAATATATGTAATACTATATTTATAACTAGATAATCACTGACCAATAGTTTAATGTCAAGTGATAAAAAAAAAAAAGTCATTCTCTTCAAATTAATTCATCACTCAAATAAACTATCAAAATACCTGAAGGATCCAACTGTTTTAAATATCATAATGGAAACAAAAGTGGTCCAATAACTAAATTAACCAAAAAAAGCAAAGGCATGTAGTTCACCTTGCCAAGTAATTAAATTTATTGCAAAACCACTCTAATTAGGCTACAGTCCCAAATGCATTTGTTGCCTTTCAAGTCTCGGTATAAAGCAGCCTATACACAAAGTGTTCAATAAATATCTACTGAATGAATGAAATCAGTCCTTCCTGAAGGCATCTATCATATCATTAACTGCTAAAACTCATCTTAATGATGGTTCTAGTTACTACAGCAAGTTTTAAAAACGTGTTAAGTGGAAAAAAAGTAGGAAAAAGAATGAGATTAATAGCATTTTACCATTTATGTAAATTTTAGAAAAAAAATATTTTAAGAATACACACATCTAAATAAATACAAAGGTTAACTGAAAAAACACATCAAATATACTCTAGAGTAAATGCCTGAAATGGGGGTAACAAAGGAGTGAAACTGAAGATAGAAGACACAAGAGAATGATGTAATTAAAAAGGAGCAAAAAATGGGACCCATGTAAGACTGTGGCATAAACTAATAAGTCTGATCAACCCAATCCTATGCATCTGAAGTCTCTAGCAGAAAAGAAGAATCTTTTTCTTTTTTTAATTTGTCAAGACCTTTAAAGTATTAATTTAATTTTTAAAAATAAAGAAACTAAAGCTCAGAAGTTAACTTGTCCAGTCACTTAATTTATGACTATAAGCCTAGATCCAGCTCTCTCCAAAGCCTACAATCTTTCTGTACTGCTTTATTTCACATTTAATATTTTCAGGTCAACAGATGAACAAAAAGGTGAGAAAACGCTGATCCACTTACTCAAGAACTGATATTAATCAAGGCTAGTTATAGCAGAACATAAATAAGGAGGCATAACATTTACGCATCATGATTTAGACAGTGGCAACAACTTATGAATATAAAGCTTTGTAGTGCATGGACTAGCTAGGGCACAGACTTCAGAGTGTAGGGAACCAACTGTTAATCCCAGATCCCCAATTTACAAATTGTATATTTTGGGACAAAGTACAATATCAATACTGTAAAGTGACATTATTATGACGAAAATAAAACAGTTCATGTGCTATGCTTAGCCTGGCATAGAATATGCACTCAAATGTTTATCAACTGCTCTATCTTCTTTCACTTATCAAATTACAGAGAGTTGTGTACTGAAATTGGTATGGTTATGGCAGAATTTACCTTTTTTGATTTGTTTCATGTGGCACCTTTGACTACTGCTCCACTTGAAACTCTCCTTGGCTTGTCAAATTATACATTTCTGCTGCTCATCTCTTCATGACTCTTCTGAGTTTCCTTTGACATACTGCTTCTATTTGCTAGTTAAATTCTGTTCTTAGTCTTCCCTTTATAGGTACTCTATATGTATTTCTTAGAAAATTTCAACTACTTCATGGTTTTTAGCAAATGGCTACCAAAACTTTTACCTTTAGTTTTCATTATCTTCTCCTTAAAACCCTTCAATGATACCCTATATTAATGTTGAAAATAAATTAAGCTCATTGAAAAGTTGAATCTCTCTTCATTCATGTTCTAAGATATCACAGGAAATCTCAACAACCAAATCCCCCCCCCGCGAAAAAAAAAAAATCCAAACATGAACACAGTATCTTTTTTTTTTTTAATTTCTTCTAAAAAAAAAAAAAATTCTCTTTCTACATCTTTGATCTCACCATGTAATACTGCTATCCACCCAGTCCTCAAGTTAGAAACCTGGAAAACATTTATCTGTACTACTCCTTTTCCTTCACCATTGTCCACCATCTCGTTTATTTTACGGTACCTCAGTTATATAATCCATTTCTCCATTCCTGTTATGACTGTCTTATCTCAAGCTAGAACAACCCCCAAAAGAGCTCCCTAATTCCTACCTTGTCACCCCTAAATTTCAAGCCTTCATGTCAGTGCCAAAAACATAATACTAAATTATCAAGATACCATTCCCCCACTTAAAACTTTCTATAGACTCCACATGACAAAATTCAAGCTTCCCTGAATGATAGTTAAAAATCGCTAAAATCCTTCTATTGCCTAAGTTTTCAGCTTTGTAATTCCTGCCACTTCCTGCCTCCCACTTTACACTTCAGTGTGGAGAATTACTTGTGCGTTCCTTGAACATATATCATGCTGTGTCATGATTCCAAGTCTCTGGCTCATGCTGTTCCCTTTTCCAAGAAAATCCTGCCACTGCTTCCACTCTCCACCATCCAAAACCTGACTAAATTCTTATCAGTTTTTTTTTCTTTTCCTGGGGACAGGAACTGGTTACAAACTAGGAGATAGTCCTGATTTCCACAAAGTGGGGTTTGGTGACCCTCCTCTAAATTCCCACAGCACTTGGCATATGTCTGTCTAAGCATGTACTACAACTCGGAACTAAAATGTACTGCTTATATTTCTGTTTCTCACACAACACTAAACAGCGAACGAACCACCAGTCCTCAGTAATCTACTGAGCTCTTCTTTTGACTATGGATTGGAACTGCTTTTGACAAAAGCTTAGAAAAGAGAGCCCAGGAATCAAGAGAATTCATGGTAAAAGAACTGAACTGGGCAATGAACTGCTTCTTAAACATAAGTAGAAACCTAATCCCTCGTACAGAAACATAGTGCCAGCCATTCAATTAGGGCAATGTGGTTAGGTAATGGCCTGCCCACATCCCCCCTCCAAAAAAAGAAGGGTGGGGGGTAAAGGAGCATTACAGGAAAAATATCTACATGAACATAGAGGTGGGAAAGTAGTGAAAGTTATGGCTGTTTTTTGTTTTTAGCCTGGAAATTTTAAAAAATTAACAGAAATTCTATGAAGTACTGAGAGACTTCTGAGAAATGGGTGAATAATACAGAAGCTACTTGGGTTAAACACTGGTAATAAAACAAGACGAAAAGATCACTGGGCTTCCGGTGCCTTGGCTAAGTAAGTAGTCCACCTTCTTTCAATCACAATGTATTAAGACAGATACTCTTCTTAATTTATTATCAGCTGTGGGGGAGCAGAGTCTTTTAAGGTTGCTTCTATTCTATTATTATTAGGTCTACCTGCTGGTAGGTAAGAGGTCACACTGTGCCCCTTTCTACTCCCAGTATTTATTCTACCTGGTTCCCTGAGCACCACCAATCAAATAACGTGGGAACTGCAGAACTTAGATGAAGAAAACTCTATATTCTAGTGTTGCTTCTAATCAAATCTTTAGATTTCAAAAGTTCTGATCTCTAATTTTCACTGTAATGTAGGATTAGTCTTGGGTTCACTTAGCTTAAATATTCCACACATATTAAAATTAGAGAACTATCTCACTAAAATGGCCTGTGAGTTCATAGATCCAACATGACAAAGCACTTATTAAACAATGTGGAATGTTCTGTTTTTACATCTTAATATACCATTAGAAATTCAGCCAATACAGTATGACCTCAAAGCTGCTGGAATTAATCATATACTAAACTTACTTGACATATTTTTTTAATTACATAAAGTGTACCTAGCCTATAAAACTCAAGTTACAGTATCTTTGCTAAATTAATTTTCAATACGAAACTACAAAGATAGTGCCCAAATAATTAACTACCAGACTAATGGGTTAACCATGCTACAACAAACAGCCTATAAGAAACAAGGGAAAATAAAGTCAGTTTGGGCCAGACTTTAGGCTTTAACAAGGGGGTTTAAATTTTTACTCTTAAGGCAAAAACTGAGCCTCTGGAAGATGTTTTAGCAAGGGACTGACATAACAAAAGCTGTGGTAGTCAGATAAATCTAGGGGCACTGTGTAGACTGGGGTTGAAGTATACAACTGTGAGGCTATTCTATATTCTAGCCTCTTCTATCTCTTCTGTCTGCCAAACAAATGTGAGAACTCACACCTACCAGCTCTCAAAATATCTTCTATTTCCACTACCAAAAGCTTATCAATCACTTCCCTCTTTTGAAAACAAGGTCATTTTCTCAGTTTTCAAGCTTTTCAGCCTTATCTGAGATACTTTATATTGCTAACCATTCAAATTACCCCTTTAAACCTCTTTCCATCTTTCACTTCAAACCAGTTTCCTCCTTCATTTCAGAGCTTTACTTATTAGCTTGGCACCTTTCTTTATTCTAATGATATACAGAAGCTCCTTGTTCAGTTAAATATTCCATTTCAGAAATGATCCCCTCTATGAGGACAACTCCAGCCCAAATCTTATCTGCAGTAAAGTTTACATTTTTAAAGGCCTATATCTGGTCTCCATTTGGATATTCCACTCACCTAAACTAACAGCTCCTTCTCCTTTCAAACACTTTACAACTCTTCCATTTGTTTTTGAATATTTTCAATTCTAGTAGCCCAAGTATTACAAATTTAACTTTTCTTCTCTCCTTGAAATTTATTTCACAGAGTCATAATTTTAGATCCTACAATGTATTCTCTCAACCACAGAGGCTCCATGAAAGCAGCTACTTTGTTTTATCCACTAGAACCCTACAACAAGCCAACAAGAAAATGGTAGGGCTGAGACTCCTAACAAGTATAAGAAATTCTTCACCCACAGTGATGTAAAATAATCTAGCTAGCCAATCACAGCTCATACCCAAAATTACTATTATTTTAATAAGAGCATAAAGGTAGTTAACAGAAAGTATTGATTGTTTTTTTCTCATCTTTCTTACACATCTAATTTGTGTAACTTATTATGTACATTAACTGATGTAATATGATATTGGTACATGTATATAACTTATAAACCAGCTTGTCCAACCCATTGCACATGGGCCACACATGCAGCCCAGGACAGATTTGAATGAGGCCCAGCACAAGTTTGTAAACTTTCTTAAAACAGAAGAGATTTTCTGCGATTCATTTTTAAGCTTATCAGCTATTGTTAGTGTTAGTGTATTTTATATGCAGCCCAAGACAATTCTTCCAGTGTGGCCCAAGGAAGCCAAAAGGTTGGACACTCTATAAGCACATATTAAAGGTGCATCACAAAGTTTACTGATTGGTGGACATACTGAAAATATTTTGAATATCCAATGCTTAAAGCACAGAGCAAGTCATTTTCCTCTATCTGGTAACAATTAATCTTCCCAATTTGCCAGGACTAAGGTATTAAGCTGCATAATGGCCCCTAGAAATGTCAAGTTCTAACCCCAGAACATGTTACGTCACACAGTAAAAATATCTTTGCCGATGTGATTCAAGATTTTGAGATGGGTTTTGAATCCTGGATTGTCTAGGTGGGCTCAATGTAATCGCAAGGGTCTTGATAAAAGGAAGCACGAAGATTAGCATCACTAGCAGAGGTAAGGATGAAGGAGAGGTTAGGCTGATGTAAGGAAAGATCCCCAGAACCCAGGAAGCCCCTAGAAGCTGAAAAAGTCAAGAAACAAATTCTT
The DNA here is from genome assembly GCA_004027555.1 of Craseonycteris thonglongyai. Classification (NCBI taxonomy): domain Eukaryota; kingdom Metazoa; phylum Chordata; class Mammalia; order Chiroptera; family Craseonycteridae; genus Craseonycteris; species Craseonycteris thonglongyai. The sequence continues at coordinate 19,083 of PVKE010003151.1, read as the reverse complement.
TCCCTCAAGAGCCTTAAGAAGAAACTAGCCCTGCGGACACACTGATTTTAGCCTAGTTAAGGCTTATTCTGGACTTCTGACCCCTAGAACTATAAAATAATAAGTGTGTGCTGTTTTAAGCCACTAAATTTGTAGTAATTTGTCATAGCAGCAATAGAAAACTAATATAGGGGATTCCTGGACATGGGATTTCACTGGTAAAACTAGAAGTTGGTTACCATATTTTGAAGTTTTCAATGTCCAAAACAACACTTGTTATTTAGTAAGCATGAGAAAAAACATCTTTGTTGAATAATTTTATGATGAAATATATAAATAATATACCCTTACTGTCTTACAAAGATGTCATATGTGTCATCTAATCTCATCCTCCTAACAAACCTGTGAGGTATGAATTAGTTTTCCTACTTTTACAATATAAAAATTACAATTCAAAGAAATTACATAACATGTCTAAGAATGTATACCTAGGCAGTGATGGAGCCATATACAGGGCTTCAGACCTACTGTCAAAGGATCTCAACAGTAAGCATCCTCTGCTATGAATCAGGCTGCCGAAATTCAAACCAAAGCTCCAAAACTTAACAGTTGCTTAACCTTAGCCAAGTTCCTTCTCTATATCCTTAAATACAAAATGCAAAAGGAGGTTAAAATAATACTTCTGTCATCGGGTTATTGTGAGGTGCTAAAGTGTGTAAGGTACACAACCCAGACTTGGCACAGAGACAGTTGACAATAAATATTAGCTATCATATTACTCTGTGCTACAGATGTAGTACATTTATACCTAAAATACTCTGTTCTACTTAACAAAGAATCATTAAAAGTATGCAAAAATAAAATATAACAACCAGAATAAATAATTAGATGGATAGGACAAGTTTTCTGTGAAAGTAATCTAAGGTTAGGCCCCACGCTAGAAAGACAAACGGAGAGGGTAAGATAATCAAGATCTCTAAAAATGTGACAGTATAAATAAAGTTATAACAAAATTCAGTAATAGTGGTAGGGTGAGGGGGAGAACCTTAGAAACTAGAGTAATATAGTATGAAATGTAGCATTCATAAATTTACAAAATAATACAGCTTATCACAAAATTTGGGAACAATTATGAATGACAAAGATGAGAAAAATGTCTACTAATAGGAGCTTACCAATTCTTCTGCAAAACTTTTGTCTAACTTTACAATGGCTTTAAGTACCTGTATTGGTTAAAGGGGAACGGAGATGTTGGAAATAACACAGAGACCATGCTGTAGCAAAAGTAAGACCCCCAGCTGAGTCAAAGCTATAATTTCAATATTTTAATTTCCCAAAGAAGTCTCAAGACTACATGCCCTTTGCCAGTCACTACCATGCACCAGTTCTCTTCCCCAATCTCATCATCTTTCCAAAAAAATTTCCAACCTAAATATCCTATTTTAATGCCTTTTAATGGCTTCAGTAAATAATTAAAATGGCTTTTAAGTTTGGCAGTCCAAACAAATCTCAAAATATACTAACCCAAATGTTTCTTAAGGTAAAATTTCTTAAACTTTGCACTATTTCCTTAAACCCTCAAGATTCACTTTTTCACTGTGGGAGTCAACAAACTTCACAGAACTTTATATGACTAGTATTTTCAAAACTAGGTTGACTGATTTTTCTCCCTAACAGGTCATAATCTTCTCACTACTGACTGCTATTTAGTAAAGTTGAGAAACCATATTGAGGTTAGCTTAAGCAAAAGACAGCCAGAAATTACACAAAGTAACAGTAGTGTGGTTAATTTAAATCCACAAAAGATTTTAGGAACCACATTGTAATAGTTGATTTCATCTCCACATTCAACTGTTTTTAAACCACGTTTAAGGATACAAACTTGCAACTAGTAAATAAATCCTATTGATCTAATGCACAGTATAGTGAATACAGACAATGATACTGTATGACAATCATCAAACTTGGTAACAAACTAGATCTCAATTATTCCCACCACTAAAAAAAGATAATCATGTGACATAAGAGCTCTAACTACCTCTACAATGGCAATAAGATAACAATATATAAATGTATCAAATCTACCTGCTATACAACTTAAGTTTACACAATGTTATATGTCAAATTTTTTCAATTAAAAAAAATCAGAGATAATGGTGCATTTTAAACTTGAATAAAAAGTGTAGCCTCTTTGCCCTATCAGCCATCCCAGGAAGTGCTGATGAAGAATAACATGGTCTAAAGACGGACAAGCTCAAGAAGAGGAAAGGAAAGCTATATAATCTACAACTAGCGCCCCCCCCCCCCCCCCGCCCCTCCGACAAAGAGGCAGACACAAATACAATGCTTTGGTTTTCTTATCTACAAATTTAAGTTTAAAATGGGCTAAGTGTAGCTATCTCCTACATGCACTTCTTGGCACCCATGATACTAAAAAGTAGAAGGGTGGGATGGTACTGGTCTTATTAAAAGGGTTTAGAATGAAAGGCAAGAAACCAAATTTCTTGTTTTCTAAAACTTCTATCAACCTTCCAAAATTCTCAGCCAAGCAGTGTTTTCTTTTTCTTTTATTTATATGTACTATCTTACTGAACAGCAACTCTACAACTTCAGTGTCTTTGGAATCCATCAGTACCCAGTAAAAATACAAAATACTATTGGTGTTTTGCAGAAATAAGCTAAAAAACAAGAAACTTAGTTTATCTGGATTTTAATAAGCAGCAAGTCACTTTGAAGAAGCACCTTTCAATGTCAAACATCTCTGAAGAAATTCCCTAAGAGGGAAGAATGACTTTTCCAAGTACAATGATAGTAATTATTCGACTGACAAGCTCTCTTTGCTTCCCCAAAACATCCAAAGGTGACAGGAATTAAATGAAAGTCCACAAACTTTAGAGACAAAGCACTCTTCTCGCCTTTAAAATATAGGACTTAGCCCTTCCCTCCCATTACTAAGGAACATTACCCAACTCACACTAGCAGAAAGTACTTTACGCACGAAACCTAAGACACTCTCTTCCAAACCAACAGCTGCCCATCATCCACCCCTTGAAACAGTGCTTCAGAACGCCCTCACAAGTTTCCAAGAACAGAAACACCAAGTGCACTAGAGGCCAAAGACTGCGAGAAATGGTCAGAACTACAGCTTGTAAATTACTCTCCTCCTGGGGACAACTCGTTTTTAAAACCCTACATGGGGAACGTACCACATCTGACCTGCTTTATGACCTTATCGCACTATGAAAGCAAGTGGCTGGCAGTGAACCTGGCGACTTAACTAGCACCTATATGAACACTACCCAAACACCCCACCGTCTCCAAGAGGCAGGGTAACCGAGTACAAAGGCACTCAGGTGGTCCCTTCTACCCAGCCACCCTTTTCTTCCAAAACACACCATGAAAATCTCCACACAGCGTGCTACCAGGCCAGACAGCGAGAGAATCGCGAAGTAACTGATTTATCGCTTCCTAGGGATCATGGATACCACCCTTAAAGTCGAGAGGATTTGGGGGTGTGACCTGGGCTGCTTCCCTCCCCCACGGACCCCCTACGGGAAAATCCCGCGAGGTCAAGATTACTCACCAGACCAGGGAACACAGAGAGAGGCAAGAGACCAGGGCCAAGGCCCGCTGGTACTTCTTCATCTTCTCCTCCTTCCCTCGGCCAGAAGGCGGCACATCCTCCCGGCAGCCGCCAATGCCGAAGCCAAGATGGAGGAGCAGGAGCGCGAGGATGGGAGCGAGAGTCCTAAGGGTTGCGGCACCCGGGAAGCGGCTCCTTTTTTCGCGTGCCAGCTGCCTTCTCCAAGGGGCTCACGGCGGTGCCGGCAGGAGCGCTTCACAGGACTCACGAGACTGCCGCTGCTGCCGCGGCCGCTGGATTGTTCGCGCCCGCCTCCTCTGGCCGCCGCCACTGCCGCCCCATTTCCACCCCGCCCGCCCGCTCTCGCTCAGTGCCGCCGGCGACCAACGGCCGCTGCGTACTTTTCTCTGGACAGCCAATCGTCGGTGGGGCGGCGACACCTCGCACACCGCTGAGCTGGAAGGAGCCGCGTCACCCACGTCCTCCCACGGTGCTCGCACCCCCACCATCCCCCGCGCGAGCCACGCCCCCTTACGTCTTCGGCTCACACCTCAAGTCCCGCCCAGTCATTGGATGGAGCATAGGAAGTAGGCGGGGTGATGTTCTGCCGTTTTCCGTACTATGGCCCGCCCACTCGACCACGGAGAGTCGAGTTCGCGGAAGGCCTCCTGGGAGTTGTAGTTTTCCCTCTGGAACCCGCTTATTCCTTTCCCGTCCCTCTTAGAATCATGAAGTTAATGGAGTGGTGTATAGTTTCGCTTCTTACCGCAAGACTGACCAACCTTGGAATTGTTACACTCAGTTCACCTCTTTGGGCACAGTTCCTGGGATGGCCTAGCATGACGATGAAAAAAAAACTACACTAATAAAATTTAAAAGAATTTATTCCCGTGTCAATAGGCCCGGCCCACCGAACTAGGTGCTGATTGGTAGGTGGAAAGGAGCGTGCCAACATTTCCTCTCACCTGATTGGTTAAAGTGAAAAGTCTTTCGCGTCTTCGCCTCCGGGAGAATTTCGGCGCCCCACCCCACCCCCGGATTCCTCTGTTGGGGATGGCTGGATGATCTCCGTCCTGCTAGATTCCTTCTTCGGGTGTGTTGCGGTGGTTGTGGAAGGAGAAACCACGGCCCACGCTGGGGAGCTTCAAGTCCTGGAGTTCACTGAAAGCAGGAAAGGCGATCGCGTACACACGCCTACTGCTACATCCAGGGGCAAAAAAAGGGACCGCTTCTCAGTAAGAAGCAGTGTGCTCACCCAGATTTTTATGCCACTGAGACCCCTAAAAATCGCTCAAAAGCTATTTTAGGGACACTGCCTGGAACTCCAAAATACTTAACCGTTTTTCTTCCCAAGCACTTCTTGATCTGCGTAGCTCTTTTAGCAGAGTATAGAAGGAGAAGCCCTAGGTTCTGCTAAGGGAAAAAGAGATTGGTCTCTATCTACCCTAATGTTTTCCTTCATCTGCCTCTAGGGATATACTCGTATTCGGTTCAGATTCTGACACCAAGAGAGAAGTTAGTCACTACTGAGGGATATTTATTAGATAAGAAATATAAACTATAACTCAGTGGTGTTTCCCTTTTAGTCTTGGTTGTTGGGAGATTCAGACTATTTTCCTCAGAAAGCAGCCAGACAAGTGGAATGGAGGCTCCAATTGTCTGTGCTGTGGACTATATGGCATTATGTTTAGTGTAAAAAAATATTTGAAGAGATGCCAGGATAGCTCAGTGATTGATCACTTGCCTTGCAATCAGAGGTTCAAGGTTCAATTCTAGGGGCCCATGCAAACCACTATGCTGTTGAACTGCGGCTCAGCTGGTAACTGCCAGCATAGTTTCTTGGGCAAAGGTCTTGCCTCCCAGGCTGGAGCCCCTGCTTCATTTCCCGCCCTGCAGGGCCCCACACCCACCTGTGTGGAATGAAACTGTGTCACTGCTAATGATGTATAACTATGGAGACTGCTCTGGGCTCGCTCTCCCTGTCTACCTCTCTCTCACATTCTGTCAAACGATAAAATAAGTCTTAAAATATATATATATATTTTTGAAGTAGCTGTTACTAAAGCATGGTCCACTTATTGCCCATGTGACCATAGGAACAAGAAAATACCTTAGTACAATGTCCTCTACCGCTTAATTTTGAGCCATGTAATTTTCTTATGAACCTTCTAAGTTGAATTGGTTATAAATTGTATTCCAGGGAAACGGAATAATTTGACCCACTCTAAAATTCTTAATATAAGTCAACTGAATATTGGAAAAACTCTACAAAGGATGATTTTGTTTTAGAGGCTTTCACCCTAAACTAATTTTTCTGGCAAAAATTAGGTTGAACAGTTCCATTTATTTGTCAATGCCACTCTTTAGTATGTATTAGTTCAGTGCAAAAGTAATTTCGGTTTCATACCATGAATTTAATCATTATAACTAGGCTCAAACACACCTTTATTAATCAAAATAGGAACCATTGGGGAAGCCAGGATGGCTCAGTGGGTTAAGTGCTCACTTTGCAGCCCCGGGGACTGAGGATCGAATCCTGGCCCCGGCCCGTGCGGACCCATTTGCTGAACTGGGGAGTGTCCCCAGTTCAGTTCTCACCGGGGTGAGACCCTGGCCCAGTTCCTGTCCTGTGCAGCCCCGCGCCCACCTGTGGAATGAAACTATGTGGAAAAACCAATGATGTACAACTATGGAGACTGTTCGGGGCCCTCCCCCTTGTCTCTGTCTCTGTATCTCTCTCTCTCTCTCTCTCTCTCTCTCTCTCTGTCAAAACAATAAAAATAAATCTTAAAAAAAAAATAGGAACCATTATAAACACATTTTTGCCAACGAGAAATAAGTTTGTTTATTCCTATAGCTTAAAAATCTGTGCTTTAGGGTTCAACAAGCTTCTGGAAAGCATTTTCTGCATCCTGCTGGTTGTGGAAACATTTTCCTGCAAAAAAAATGATGTCCAGATGCTTGAAGAAGTGATAGTCAGTTGGCAAGAGGTCAGATGAATATGGTGATGAGGCAAAACTTCATAGCCCAATTTATTTAACTTATGAAGCACTGGTTGTGCAATGTGTGGTCAAGCATTGTCATGAAGAATTGGGCCCTCTCTGTTGACCAATGCCGGCTGCAGGTGTAGCTGTTTTCAGTGCATCTCATGGATTTGCTGAACATACTTCTCAGATGGAAAGGTTTCACTGGGATTCAGAAAGCTATAATGGATCAGACCCACAGCAGACCACCAAACAGTGACCATGATCTTTTGTAAGTAAAAGTTTGGCTTTGGGAAGTGCTTTGGAGCTTCTTCTTGGTCCAATCACCAACCTGGTTGTTGCTAGCAGCTAGTTGTCATATAAAATACACTTATCATAACACGTTACAATCCAATCAAGAAATGGTTCATTGTTGTTACATAGAATAAGAGAAGATGACACTTCAAAATGACAATTATTTTATTTTGGTCAGCTCATGAGGCACCCACTTATCAAGCTTTTTCACCTTTTCAATTTGCTTCAAATGCCAGACAACCATAGAATGGTCGACATTGAGTTCTTGGGTAACTTCCCCTGTAGTTGTAAGAAGATCAGCTTCGATGATTGCTTTCAATTGGTCATTGTCAACTTCCGATGACCTGTCACTGTGCTCATCATCTTCAAGGCTCTCGTCTCCTTTGTGAAACTTCTTGAACCATCACTGCACTGTACATTCGATAGCAGATCCTGGGCCAAATGTGCTGCTGATGTTGCGAGTTGTCTCTGCTGCTTTATGACCCATTTTTAACTCGAGCAAGAAAATCTCTTGAATTTGCTTGTTATCTAACATCATTTCCATACTCTAAAATAAATGTAAACTAAACAGCAAATAATAAGTCATTAACAAAACAAATGTAAAGTGAGAAATGCACCTTAAAATGATGTATAACAGGGAACACAGGGATAGCGCAACAGGTTGAGCACTTACCTTGAAACCATGGGGTCCAGGGATCGAATCCCAGACCAGGCCCAAGCAGACCCATATGCTCAACTATGGAGCAACTGGTGGCCCACTGGATGGCAGTGAAGGTTCTCACATCCCATGTAGGAGGCCCCTGGTTCGGCTCCGGCCCTGCGCTGCCCCACATCTACCTGTGTGGAATGAAGTTAGTCACAACTAATGATGTGCAACTATGGAGACTGCTCTGGGCCCTCCACCCTTCTCTCTCTCACCTTTTCTCAAACAATAAAATCTTTTTTTAAATGATGTACAGTGATACCTTGGAATCCGAACACCCCAAAACTTGAACAACTTGGGATCTGAACAAAAAACTCAAGCAAATTTTGTCTCGGAATCCGAACACTACTTTGGAATCTGAACGCCTACACGTTGTTCATGTGGGACGTATCGACTGTACGGCCCATAGCTTTATGTGAACACCCAGTCATCTTGGAACTTGAACGTTTTGGAACTCAAAGAGGGTTCTGAGACAGATTAAGTTCAAATTCCAAAGCACCACTGTATAACATAATCACATTTATTTTATTTTTTTTAAGATTTATTTTATTGTTTTTGACAGAGACAGAGATAGCCAGAGAGAAGGGGAAGGGACCAGATATAGTTGTAGATCATCAGTTTTCGACATGGTTTCTTCCACACAGGTGGGAGGGGGCTGCACAGGGTGGGAACTGGGCTGGAGACCTCCCGCATGGAAGGCACTCCCCAGTTCAGCACATGGGTCCATAAGAGTCAGGCCAGGATTCAATCTTCAGTCCCTGGGGCTGCAAAGTGAGTGCTTAACTCACTGAGCCATCCTGTCTTCCCCCCGCCTTTTTAAAGAATGCATTCCAACACCAAATGGCACAGTTTAACAATGTAAATCTGCAATTACTTTTGCACCAACCTAATAACAATTAAATCCTTTCATTTCTACTTCTCCTTGCAGTAGACAAGCATGTATGTTGCCCAAGAACAGTAGTATCACATGATTAATATGGAAGGTGTTTTTTTTTTGTTTATTTTTTTATTTAAAGGTGCCAGTAGAAGGATTGGAATTATTTGACATTCTTTACAATGTTGGGAACACTCTTCCTTTCCCTCCAGAAGTTAGGTTATTCAGGGTAGGGAACAGGTGGCCCGCAGTTGATTCTCAGTAGATCACAACCAAAGAAGTCCTATTAAGACACATGCTTATCTCTAGCCTCACAAATTATCAGGTGCCTCTTCCATCTCCCGTCCTTCTTACTCCAAACCTACAAGTCTCAACATTGCTATTCCACCAAGTCCCTACAACAATCTTTTGGACTACACAGCTAGTAGATAGAATTTCTTTTTTTCTTTCTTTCTTTCTGGCCTTCTTTCTTTTCTCCTTCCTTCCTTCCTCCTTTCTTTTTCTCTCTCTCCCTCTTTTTTCCTTCATGTCACTCTTTTTCTTCTTTCTTCCTTTTTCCTCCAGTTGAGGTTTTATTGATATCTGTGGTAGGTTTTCCATTCACCTAATTATTATACAATCATTAGTTTTTACTATTTCAATCAATAAATATCCACTTCTCTTTTTGCTAGCTTCATTTTTATACTCTCATATTAAAGTTTAATCTTCAGTCCCTTAGACTTTTTCATTTTTCTCTTGCTTACTTCATAATTTTAGTTCTCAACTATACTGTTGACTCCCAGGTCTATATCTCAGCCTCTATTCAAGTAGTTTCTGGACATAACACTTAGACAGTCTACCATAACTTCAAATTTTACCTACATAAAATACAACTCATCTTTCCCATAACCTAGCTTTTTCACCTGACTTTCTATTTGTGTTCATTCTTATTTGTTTTTAGGACTCCAGGTAGTAAGAAAAAGAAAAGTTCCATGGAGCTGGTCTTTGAAAAACTGGTAGATGTTTTTCTATGTGGTAGTTGAATATAATAGGGAAAATATTATGTTAGAACTCAATAGATAAATATAATAAGAAAACAAAGGTCATATAAAATAAATTTACTATACATAAAAGTTACCATACTCAAAAGTATAACACATGCCAAAGAATGGCAAGGAAGAGTATTAAAAAAAAGTCAAAACATGCATATAATCTTTCAGGCCCACCTAAGTAACCACCATCTACCACCTCCTAACTATACTACAGTGGTTCTCTACCAAGTATAATTTTTCCTCTCACAGGAGAAAAAAAAAACCACAAAAAACCCAATGGCAATGTCAGGAGACATTTTTGCTTTTGTTACTACTAAGAAGTGCTATATCTAGTGGGTATAGGTCAGGGATGCTACATCTTAAAATGCACAGCACAGCCCTCCACACCAAAAAGATATTTGGCCTGAAAAATCAAAAGTGCCAAACTCAAGAAATTCTGCTATAACAGAATCTCCCAATTCAATAGAATCTATAAAGCACTGACCTCACATACAACTCATGTGCTCTGCAGATCCTTGGGCACTGGAAGTCCCCAAAGACTAAACTACATGAAGAACGTGAGTTCTTGCCTTCCTAAAAGGTTAACTACACAGAAACTCTGGACAATTCAAGTCCCTGCCCTGATAATGATCAAATACTCTGCTGATATTGAAAAAGAACAAGCAGACCTCTGAAAACAAGCTTTTGTCCTTTATCTTCTATATAAATCTTTTTACGAAGCCCTAAAGAAGAAATATTTGTCTAATTGAATTTGGTATTTGGTAAGCAATCTTTACATATTTTGAATTAGTTAAAAAGTTATCTTGTCCTTTCAATATACAAAATGCTGAGATACTATGTGTCTTAGAAACAGTTGAGGTTTAATGATATCCGATGCTTCTAGAGTAAAAGGCAGTTAGGACAAAAGTTCCCTGGAAATCAGTGAAAGAAAGGTCAGGGAAAAGAGAAAAGACTAATAGAGCAACAATAAAAAGACTAAACCAGATGGAAAGAAGGGTGAATATGGCAATCAGTACTTAAAATGTTAACTACATATAGACACGGTATAAACAGAGCTTTCTTCCTATTTGTTTCTACTTCATTCACGGCTGCTTCTTTGAGTGTCTGTAGATAGGAGCATAGAATAGCATAAGCCTGTTTTATTTAGTTATTCCCTATTTGAAGAGAGCCTAAACTACTTTTCCAGATCTACCTTAAGAGAGCACTGATAATGCATCCACTTCCAGAGGTAAAAGTAGAGCTCAGAAGTAGGCTGACCATATGTACCATTTTAATGGGACAGTACCATTTATTTCATATCTCCTGACTGCCCATCCTTTTAATATGAATGCCAGTTTTGTCCCATTTTTAATTTTTCTAAAAAACTAAATGCGGGTTGTTTATTTATTGTGAGAATCTATGCTAATCAATGCCTGCAATAAAATTACTAGTGTGACTAAAGAGAAAGTTCCATTTACAGTACTTTATCCAATCAGGGCCAGGCTTCTGGAACTCATGATGATCAGACTCTGCCCCCTTGCTTGTCTGCAGGAGTGGAGAATTCAAGATATGGTTGCTAAGCCCCATTCAGCATGGGAACCAAGAGGGTCTTGATGCACATGAACTACTGAATGGGCTCACCTGGCTGTTTGCTTCCATCAGGTTAGGAGTGTGGGATGCAGTTACTATGAGCCTTACTGTTATTACTACTATTATTCTGACCATAGAGATTCTTTCTGCCTCATATTCAGTTTGATCCAGACTTTTCAGACTCATATTTTGGTTCAATAGGCTGTTAGCTATTTTTTATTACAGCAGAACTCTCCAGTGGGACATTACCATATACTGGCTTATGATAGCAGTTGGGGTGCTCATTCCTTTTTTTTCCTTTTTGGTGTATGTTTATGATTTTTTGTGGTCTGGCCACTTCAATCCTGCATTAGAATGTTCAGTGTAGTATACCATGAAGATTTTTTATTGATATTTTATAAGTATGTTAATTATATATGCATGAGACCAAGTGTCTATGTTCCAAACTTAAATTGGTTTAATTGAAAAAGTTACTATTTCAGTATAGAAGTAGCCATAAACATTGAAAATCTTATAAACAATTTAGAAACCAGAAAAAGTGAAGTGTTCGTAGCTACTCATTCCAGAACCAAACAAACACAAAAAACGGAAAATGTTAGTAAATTCAGGAGAAATTAATGAGACGTAAGTTTTTTGAAGTAGTTCAAAATTTCCATAAAACCCACTTAAAATATTTCAACAAGTGGGGGTACAGTGTGGGAAACACCGAGAAGTTCAAGTGGGTGCTACTAAGGGAGATGCCTGAATGAAAAGAAATATAGGACAACCCGAATGAGGCACTCATCACACACAGAAACAGAAGAAGCTCGTGGATTTGATCAATGGACCCTCATAAAATCTGCATTGTGAGGCAAGTGGATATATGGAATAAAGAAAATATTTCTGTAGCTGATAAATGTGTGAAGATTTTTTTTTTTCTGAAATGAGTGAAAAATGCCTAGACTTTCAACACTTTTTGTAATATCATAGGATTTATTCTCTGTCTTCCAGGAAGTATGTACCTGTCAAAAGAATATTTTCTGTTATGAAAGTGTGGTCAAAGGCGAATTCTAGAGTAAGTGTTGAGACAATGAGAACTATGTTAGTTGTAAAACAAAATTGTGTCATGGAGTGTGAGAACTTTTATAAGTTGTTGAAAGACAGAAATTTGCTGCATAAGATGACTTCATCAGAGAACTAGTCATAGCACAATCATAGTGAAATACAGTCCCCCTCTGTGTCTACTTAAATTTTTGTATGAGTTCTGTCACTGAAGAATAATTGCTAGCTCATTATGTTCATGCAATAAAACTTTTGTAATTATCTTATTTTTTCATGAATAGAAATATTACATAACTCAATAGCCCATCTTTGTCTCAAGGAAATATGGTCAGCCTACATTGAACGACATAAAAAGTAAACTGCTCGACTAGGACAGCCTGAAAACTCAGCCTTTTGACCGAAGACACACTAGCTTCAATGTTGCCTTGTTCAGTTATGTCTATACTGCAAATAACAAAAGATTTCCCTATAAAAACTTTCTCTATTATAGCCCCAACTTTAATCTTCTATCACTGCTTAATAAGTCTAGTCTGGAGATACATGAGTTTCATAGGCTACTAATAGAATTAGCCAGAGGAAGAATTAAGTAGCTGATGGAGAAGGAGAAATCAAAGATGGTTTCCATGAGGGTATGTGGTTCTTATATGAATAGGAAAGTCAGGAATCTCCAGTTTTTGGAGATTTGTGTAGTTTTGGAAATGTAGTATTGAGTTTGAGGTTCTGGTGGAAGTATCTAGCAAGACATAACAAAAACAAGTTTCCAAATAGAGAAAGAAAAGCAGCAACTGAAGACGACTGGTAAAATGCCCTCTGAGGAAGCTTCCTGAAATATTACCTTTGTCATGTTCTCGCTTTGATACAAAAGTCTCCAGTAGATCTTCAATATTTGTCATATGAAGTCCAGCCTTGTAGGCCTGGGATTCAGAACCTCCCAAAATTCAATCCAATTGAGAGTTCAAGACTTATTCCATACTATTTCCTTTCATGACTCAAGCTTTTCACCAGACTGCATTGCTTGTCATTGCCTGAAACACTGTGTCATCAGTCCTCATGATGGTCTGTCTCCCCAAATTCTTCATATAAAGAGGCCATGTGTTATATACACAAACCACAGTGATTTTTAAAAAAGATTTATTGGGGAAGCTGGGATGGCTCAGTGGGTTAAGCGCTCACTTTGCAGCGCTGGGGAACGAGGATTGAATCCTGGCCCCGGCCAGTGAGGACCCATGTGCTGAACTGGGAAGTGCCCCCAGTTCAATCCTCTCTCTCTCTCTTTCTCTCTCTCTCTGTCAAAAACAAAAATTGAAGTGAACTTCTTATATAGCCATTTGAAAATGTACAATCAGTGGCATGTAGTGTATTTACAATGGTGTACAACTACCACTTCTCTCTAGTTTCAAATTTAAAAAAAAAAGATTTATTTTTATTGTTTTTTGACAGTAGAGAGAGACAGACAGAGACAGAGAGAAGGGGAAGGGCCCAGAGCAGTCTCCATAGTTGACAGCATTAGTTTTCCATATACCATAGTTTCACTTCACAGGTGGGCGTGGGGCTGCGCAGGGCAGGAACTGGGCCAGGAGCCTCCCGCATAGGCCCCAGCAAGAACTGAACTGGGGCACACCCCAGTTCAGCATGTGGATCCACCTGGGCCAGAGCCAGGGTTTGATCTTCGGGCTCTGAGGCTGCAAAGAGAGCGCTTAAACTGCTGAGCCATCCCAGCTTCCCCTGATTTTTTTATTACAGAGGCCCAAGAAATAACTTTTTACTTAGCTATTATTTCCTTTGTGTAATCATGCTGAATTACGATCTTCCCTCTGATTTAAATTTCTGGGAACAGCAAGCACAGGATGGGAAAGTTTTATGCAATTGGCTAGTTTAAGAGCCAATTATCTCTTCCACTATGAATTGCCAAGTTAGCTTTTTAGCATAATGTTGTTTGACTTGCGTGTGATTAGATTTTTCTGGGTTTCAATTACCACTGAGTAACCCGGGGAAATGTGTTCAATAAATATTTACTGAGCCTTTTTTCTATGACAGACTCTGCAGCAGGTGCTGGCCTCCAGGAGACTCCTCGTCCTAGCAGGCATCTTGACCTTCTCGGGACCAAACCTCTTTGGCAAGCTGATGACCCCCACAGACCCCTGTTCAGAGTGTTTATAACAAAGACATAAAACAAAATACAGAGATGACAAAGGCAACCAATTATAAAGAATTATAGTTATCAAAATATTACAAAGCAAATTTGTGCTAGGCAGGGGTCTCCAAACTTTTCAGCCCGCGGGCCGCATTAACTATCAAACAGCAATTTGGGGGCCGACTACACACTCAAGGTCCAAATAAAAAAAAAAAAATCAAAACATAGATGTTGTTTTTAATTATTTATTTAATATTATTTTATTCAGATAAAAATGTCTCCATGGGCCGGATGAGAGGGCCTAGCGGGCCGCATCCGGCCCACAGGCCGTAGTTTGGAGACCCCTGTGCTAGAACAATGTATATGCTTTTTTAAATTAATGCATTAAATAATAAGCTCTAGCAGCAGGTCTAGCAACTTCAAGAATTCCAAAATAGTGAGAAGTATAAATTCTATTTCAAGAAGCCTATGCTTAATATGACAGAAAATTATCTGATATTTCTATTAGTGTCAAAGTTATAAACACTGTTAGTACTACTAAGGTTAGTTATGAGTACCTACGTTCATAATAGAAGGGAGTTCTAAATATTAAATATTAGTAATAGGTCAGTGAAAATAAAGATACTATTATTTTTTATTTTATTTTTTTTAAGTTCATGGGGCAGTAAATTGTATACGTGGATCCCAGGTTAAGAGTCTTGCACTAGGACAATTTTTTTTTAATTGTGGGTCATAATTCATTAGAAAGTCAATAAATCCATTTTCAGGAACTTCAGTAGCACTTTGCACCTTTTAAAAGGTAAAAAATGATAACAAATAATAATTTAGAAACTATCAGTGTCTCAGTAAGGGGAACTATTTAGGAGGTACTCTTGTTGCAGTGATATATGTATGTGGTGTGTGTGTACACGCCTGTGTGTGTATATATATGTGGTTCTGTTATATACATATATGCACACTGGGTTGCAATATAAAATATATGTTTTAATGTTTGTTACAGTCAAGATAAAGTGAAGGCACCTGCATTAGGGAAAATGAACTACATAAGACATGGACTAAATACCACAAATAATATAAATTGTGTGCGGTATCAGGAGAAAAAAGAAGTTACTTTTTCTTTTTTAGGAAATGATCAGGGGAGACGGAAAGGCAGAGGTGGATTTGAGGCCACGATGAATAGGATTTTCATAGAAAGAGATGGGAGAAGCTATTTCAGGTTTAGAGAATAGTAAACCCTAGAATCTATTAGAATTAAAACCTATCTTAGCAATCTTTATCATATGCTTTCCAATTTTGTTTTGCCTGACACATACTTGGTATTCTATGTTTCAAATAAAGTGATGGTGGTCTCTAATCAAATTAAATACATACATACATACATACATACATACATTACTTACATAAAATGCTTTACTTTAGTTCATGGGATGATTTTAAAGGGTATTCATTAGAGATACTATCTTTTTGAAGCATGGGCATTCAAGAACATTAAAAGAACAAAATGTGGTACAAGTACAAAGTGATCAAAGTGAGTTCAAAATAATTAAACTGGGTGAAGATAATGCAATTTAACACATGCAACTACCTTTACTCACAAAATTCCATAAAACAATAGGAGAGAGAGAGTAAGTACAAATATTGTCAACAGTTTATCATTGAACCTAGATGGAGAGTGCACAGGTAACCATTATGCTATTCCCTCAGCTTTTCTATATGTTTAGAAATTTTATAATACTCATGTGAAGGGCATATGAACACATACTTGACTCTAAGACCCCAGCCATCCCTCTGCACTGGCAGCCAGTCTCATTTTCAAGGCAGGAAATTGGAAGTCTTCTCTTGGGAATTTGATTATCCCAAAAGGAAAAACCTAAAAGATTCTGAAACCTGAGTTCCCAATTCACCCTACAAGAAAGGTTATAATCAAGTCTTACCATGTACCGTACTCAGGATATCCACTCAGCTTTTTAGTGTCCAACCCCTAAAAAGGAACATATGGGGGAGCCAGAATGGCTTAGTGAGTTAAGCGCTCTCTTTACAGCTCCGGGGACCAAGAGTCAAATCCTGGCCCTGGCCTGTGTGGACCCATGTGCTGAACTAGGGTGTGCTTCCCATATAGAGGGCCCCCAGTTTGGTTCTCAATCCCCTGTTCAGCCCCTGGCTTGGGGGTGGGGGGGTGGGGGGGTAGGCATACCTCCCATGCGGGAGGCCCCCAGCCCACCTCCTGCCCTGCACAGCCCCTGTCCACCTGTGTGGAACAAAACCACATTGAAGATTGATGAAGTACAATTATGGAGACTGCTCTGGGCCCTCCCCCTTTTCTCTGTGTCTCTCTGTCTCTGTCAAAAACAATAAAAGTAATCTTTTAAAAAAATGGAACATATAATTAATGATTACCAGGCATAAGAAAGTGCTCTGACATGGAAGATAGAGACTAAAACATACAGGAAAAAATAAACACTCGAAGTAGAAGAAAAAGACGATTTGGTGAGAAGAACACAAACAAAATTCTAATTTTTTTTTTTTTGCTAGATATCGCCACCATAAAATAGAAGAATAGTAAAAAAAAAAAAAAAAAAAAAAAACCAAAAAAAAAAAAAAAAAAAAAAAAAAAAAAAAAAGAAAGAAACCTGTCAAGAATAACAACAAAATATCTCTCATAAAGTAAAGTTCTGAAAGTAGAATTAAAACTCAGTAGAAAATTTGGAAGCCAATGTTGATAAAATCATCCAGACAGTAGACTAAAGAGAGCACGAATCCAGGGGTCTAGTATACCTGTAATGGTAGGAGAAGAGAGAAGACAGCAGGAGGAAATAAGCCATTTTCAAGACATTTTCCTACAGTTGAGAGTTTTGAAATTCAAAGTAGCCTGTTCTAAATGATCAGCACACTGAGTAAAAATGATCAGCACTAAGGCACATAATTGTGAAATTTGAATCAGAATAGTTTCAGACTTCTCTACAATTAGACAGGAAATTGAAAGACAATGGAACAATGTCTTCAAAATACTGGAGGAAGGTTATTTCCAACCAAGAATTCTACGCTCAACCAAGTCATCAATAAAGTGTCAGGGGGTAATAAACACATTTTGAGATAGGTAAAACCTCAAATAAAAATGTATCTGCTGTGCACCATTTCTCATGAAAGACTTTATCAAAACAAAGTAGGAAACCCAAAATGAAGATATTTGATTCGGGAAACAGGAAATCCAACCCCAAGGAAAGAGGTGAAAGGTATCCCCAGGGAGATAGTGAAGAACCTGAATGGCAGCTGAGTACCAGGCACCAGAGGCAACCTGGGAGGCACCCGGAGAGGCCTCTTCAGAAAGACGGCATCAATGGATCATCTACCGCAGGGGTGGCCAACAAGTCGATCACGATCGACTGGTTGATCGCAAGGTCAATTTTGGTCGATCGTCTATCGCTCGCTATGTCTGGGGTGGAATTCCGTGTACCATGGACTTTGAAGCGATTGTAGCTCTTATAACTCGAGCGGCGCCGCTACAGCGCCCGGCTGATTCGAAGCAGCAACTCGAGCGGCGCCAACACAGCGCCCGGCTGATCTGAAGTGTCAAATCATAACATACAATCCTAAGAAACCGACAAAATGGGGTATCAGAGTTTATACTCTAGCTGACTTGAAGACTGGCTACATTTGCTGCATTTTGCCATATTATGGATCACTCACAACAGAGCTCTTGGTCAGACCCGATTTACCTGTTTCATCAAGAATTCCGATACACTTATACAAAATGCTGTTGGAGAAAATTCCAGGTGCTCAGGGGCACCATATGTACACGGATTGCTACTATACTAGTAATGTCTTAGCTCAAGAACTAGCCAAATTGAAATGCAGTATCTCCGGAATGATCTTAACCAACAGGAAAGAATTGCCCAAGGAAATAAAAAAGCCAAATTTTTCAAAAAAATCCACGGTCGTGTATCGATAGGGTAATACCTTACTTTTAGGGTGGAAAGATAAGAGGATTGTCACTTGTTTGACTACGAGGGGTGACACAGGAATGTCGACGGTCAAAAGGATTACACGAGGTGGTGTGGAAATAATGGTTAAGAAACCCAATATTGTTTTGAATTATATAAAATATATGGGTGGTGTTGATCGGGCAAACCAATATGCATCAAGGTATTGTTTTCTGCAAAAATCACTTAAATGGTGGTGTAAGCTTTTGGGGGGGGGGCATGGAAATTTGCCTGGTCAATTCCTACACTCTGTATATACTAGAAAAGACCAAAAAAGGGGAAAAGCCACTCAGCCATTTGCGATTTCTACAAACACTTGTCGAGCAATTGAGAGGATCATATCGCCAGCATCGTGAGCAAGCGTGTACGTTGCATTCCGATGAAATCCTACTAAATGGGAAGCTTCACATAGTACTACAAGGGCCAAAAAGGGACTGCAAGGTTTGCTGTGACTGTAACACGCCTGGAGGTAGGCGGGAAGTAACGTATTACTGTGATACGTGTCCTGATAAACCTAGGATGCATCTTGGGCATTGTTTTACGAAATATCACAATATTTATCAAATTTTGTTGTTTTCGATATAAAAATAAATAAATTGGTGAAATTTTATTATTTGTATACGTTTGTTTGTTTATAAATGATTTTAAAGTACTTGTAAAATGTTTCCTCAATTTGGCCAAAATCGTCTCGAGTGGCTGGTTCGCACAAGCGAAAAAGGCCTCGAGCGCAAAGGGGTAGAAGACAAAACTTTCTAGCAATAGTTTAATGCATTCTGGGAATTTGGCAAGGTCATAAATTTCTAGAGTTCTGACAGCCTGACACTGTGATCTCCGCCCACCCAGACAATACATTTTGATTCATGTGTAACACTTGTCACTGGACGCAACGTGTGAACGCAACAGTTACGACT